>JAHZMV010006892.1:0-10070 GCA_027743765.1 Coecobrya sp. COE2
ATTTTTTTGTAATAAACTGGAATCTTTCTAATATTGCCCCCCAAGGGGAAGACAAAAAGGGGCAATATTAGAGAGGTGCAATATTAAAGAGAGTTCTTTAACATTGCGTAAATACATAAAGGGGAAGCCAAGGCTAGGCAATAATAAGAAGGTGCAATACTATCGAAGGCAATATTAGAGAGATTCCACTGTAGTAAATGCATTCTAACTTAACACAATAATATTAATATTCATTTACTGAATATAATTTCAGATCTGTTGCTCAAGCTGCTCTACGATAGAGAAAAGATGAAAGTTTCCATCAGTATCAAAAAATTGTCATGGTAGTCGATTGATTTTTAAGACGTGTTTTATTATACTTAATTTTTTGTCATATGCATTAATCATAGAGCTACTGACTTTAGTTCACAGATTTGGTACCTATTTGGAAACGGCAAAGAAAAGGGCAAGCTGGGGCTGATCTTCATGAATTATGAATGGCGTTTTTACAACAGTATGAGCCGGGAAGTTATCCTTCATTCAGAAAATTCAGTTTGGTAGCTTGATTTCAAGAAAATGTTTTTGACATTTCATTGTTTTTAGTAGAAAAAATCTTTTACTAGTTCATTTCTCCAACAATTTTTTTACTGTGCGACAAGGGTTTAAAATGTGGGCAGTTAATATAATTAACTTAATAGTTTAATTTGTTGCTCTGAAACAAAATAAGTTTAGAAATATTTTAAGCAAACAATTCTATTGAGAATGAATGCAACGTCAATTATGTTTGGAATGTAAGCAAGCCTAATGTTCCAATATTTACAAGTATTACATTTTGAGTATATTAAATAGTAGCATATTTTTGTGCATTTGTATGGATTGCAACAATGCGTTTTAATTCGATTCTGTGGATCTCAGAATTCACAAACAGATTTGGGGATGTAGTTGCTGGAAAGCTAGAACAATTGTTTTATACATAGCCGATAAAGTTCCAAATTTAGTGAATATTATATTTAAAGTTTTGAAATATCAATTTAAAGGATGCTGTAAACAGGGAAATTAAATAGATTTCTGAAATGCTATGTTTTTATGTGATAAGCATATATGCATATCGGTATTACTTTAGCATTTTAAAATTGTTGACTTGAAATGTATCAAGCCTAATAATTAACTTACAAACCCAAACAGAAAAAAAATCGGTGGATTTTTCTAATTAAATGTGTACAACTGTGTAAATAATTGTTATTTATGTTAGCATAATAGAATTATTCGCCAGGAATGTAAAATTCGGATGCCTAAATTGAATATAATGGTCTTTAAGTATACTACTGGCGTGGTTCTCAGGCTTGGCATGTGCTTAGACTAACCGCTGCCATTCTGTAGATGAAAATGGCTTATCAAATGATTTTACTAAAATAATATGACTAATTTAATGTTTGTTAGCGTTGTTAGGTTTTAAATAAAATTTGTTAGTAGAAATTACATTTTGTAATAATTTATAGAGAGAGGTTAGCTTGACATGTATTAAGATGACAAATTTGTAGAAAATATGCTATTCCAAGGAAAACAACCAGCAAATCATAATTACCACATTGAAATGAACAACTTTGTTGAAATGCATTTGGAAATGAGTGCAACGTGTATTTTTGAATGGATATTGATGATTCCCACAAGTAACGAGTTATTGTCTCTATTCGTGTACATTTCACACTTTTGTTGTTATATGTATTCATAATAATATTATTTCGTAGATGACAACTTAATTTTGCGGCTGAAATATTTTTATAAACATTGACGCAGTGACAAAATATGCTGCATTTTCAATTGAAATTAATTTAGTCGATAAAGTAAGCATAAAGAAACATCTAATTGTTAAGTATACTTTTTTTAATTGTTGAAAACATTCTTTGGAGGATAAGTAACATATTTTAAAATTGTTTTGAGGTTCTTAGTTTGGTTTTAAATTATGAACTGAAGGCATCTACCTATGTCACTAACTTTTTAGCGTCAATATAATTTCTTTTGTTGATGAAGTTGACATAAATAACAGACAATGAATTTGTAAGCCTGAAAGGAAGATCCACTTTATGTATAGTAATTTTTTACTGTATTAATTTATGATTCATAATAAACAGTTTGTAAATCCAGTATGTCCAGATAATATTGTTTCAAATTATATCATATTTAACATTTTTTGTCATTTACGATTACGCAATATAATTTTTATTCACGTTTGACGCTTCACTTTAAAAGTTGCATGTATCATACGCATCTCCACATTTTCCGTATAGAATTGCACTACCAAAATATAAGTACTTAAGTTTCATGCATGCATTTCAACATTTATTCTGAAAGCCGTATTGAGTAAGGTTCAGTGAAAACAAAAAAAACACGGATTACGCAAAATGGTTATACTCAGCTAAAACCAGAGCATATCTTCTATTCCTTCATATAAATCTTTGTAGCCGGCAGAGCAAGTAACAAGCCACTATTAAACATACTCAAGAAGCTCTGCGCTCCTCATTCTGCCCATGGTACTCAACTCATGTATTGGTTTGCACGATGTAATAAGCACACATAATAATGCATCAGTTCTGTCCACTACAAAAGTCACATGCTTTGGTGCAAAATAAATACATTTTCCATAATCTTCGTTTTGCAATGTGTTTTTGCAAAGAAAAACGTTTTTATAAATTAAGACTTGTTACACATAAAGCAAAGTTAACGACATGTTGTGCGTACAACATTCACTCGATTTTGGAATCCAAGCTACCACATTCTCTTTTGGATTATTTAGTTAATATCTTTCATGTTTTTGTGTTCACGGTCTATTTTTTCCCATTCCCAAAAAAATTGTGACAAATTTAAATCTTCTCAAAATTTGTCATCACTGCATTATTCTTTCAATTTGCGAAACGACTATGCAAATAAGAGTTAAGACGCCATTATTACACTTTCTCAAAGAAAGCTTCTCAAAATCAAATTGTGTCATGATAACATTGTAGGGAAGTCAATAAAAATAAAAATATTTATTTGTGTCGTCCAACATTGTAAGTGGTTTAGAAATAAATATCGTTATTTTTTGTAAGAGTTGAGATCAAACATAAAAAGAATTTTTTGTGTATTCTCACTTCGTAGCAATAAAATGCATACCTAAAAGTCCAATTCAATATTATAATAATTCGGTTTCAGACAACTGTGAAAATAATGGAGCTGGACTATATTACAAGACCGGCTCTTGGAAGCTGTGTTTCCCTTGGTGAACTTTATGACGGCCGAGTTGATAAATTTACTGGACTGAATATTTTTGACGACACTATTTCATCAGAAGCAGTTAGTATAAATGATGACCCTTTCACAGACTACCAATTTGTGAGCACTGACACCTTTGAAGAAAAATGTTCCAAGTTGAAAATTGACGGTGAAATTAAACTGTCAGTGCTGTCAAATTTGGTGGATGCTAACGGCTCTGCAAAATTTCTTAAAGAGGAAACAAAATCATCCCGCACCATAAACTATTCTTTAGTTTATCACAAAAGGACGGTGTACGAGTCTATAAATTTTGCAAATAAATATTTGAAAGAAAAGTACTCATCTGACATTATCAGAAATGGATCTAACATTGCCACTCATGTTGTTCAAGGAATATCATGGGGTGCTAATGTCATATTATGCTGCACATCCAAAGCAAATGATACCAAAAATGTGAAAGAAATAACCGGAAATCTTTCCGCCGGGTTGAAAAAAGTCGCGGTCGGTCTATCAGGAAAAGCATCAGAGGATTTTAGTGATAATGATAGTTCCAATATGGTCAAGTACGGCGTCCGTATTTTTGGAGACGTTCTACCAAAAGGGGAAGATTTGCCAATGGATTTGAAAGAGGCGATGGCCTACATGAGGAAAATTCCCAGTGCAATGGAAAGTAGTAACGGGGGAAAAGGAAGACCATTGAGCTATCGCCTTATCCCAATATCCCAGCTTCAAATCCATGCAAACTTTACCCTGACATCAGAAGTGACTTTGATGAGCATTGAAGATACGTACCTAAGTTGCATCATTCAAGCTTTCGATCAAATGACAGTTGCTAGGCAGCAATTACATGACTTTTATGAGGATGTCCACAATTTTAAGAGTGTCATTTCATTAGAGGAGCTAGACGAAATTAACCGTTTTTACAGAAAAATGAACCGCGTTTCATTTACATCTCGACTAGCGAAACTTTTGAAAGAGGTACGCTCGGGGAAAGCGGAAGATGACAAACTTGACAACCTTTTAGATGAAATTGACGAAACGGATCTTAATCCGATTAAATTGACAAGGGCGTTAGACAGATGGAAAGGTGTCAAGGAAAGGATCAAGTTTGCAAGTTTGGTTGAAAGTTATGGTGCTAAATATATTGCACAGGATGTGCCACTAGAAGATGAACTTCTAGAAAATTATAATAACAAGTGTGTTATTTTGTATTTCTCTCATAAATTGAGATCTGCTGATGTTGCACGGTGGAACGCAAACAAAAGTTTATTTATTAGACAGGTCAAGAATAAACAAAGTGGTTTTAAATATTACGCTGTTGATTGTGAAAGTGACTCTAGTCCTCTAAAAGATAATCAAAACAGTTATATTAAAATTGTTTTATCCGGAAAAGTTTGGCGGAGGATTTACTTGATAATGAAGAGAAAACTGATAACATGGCATTGGCTCGTGCATTATCTGACACTTCAGTCAAAATTGTTCATATACCAAACAAGAAAATTCCCTTGACAGTACCTTGCACCGGAAATAATTGCGACGGGAAAATTATTTATTAGTGGAACTGTGACAAATGTAAAGAGAAAATACAGTATGGATTTGATGACTATGTTTATTGTGATTGTGGCAAGACGCCTGTAAACAAGCTTCAATTCAAGTGCACAGATCCATGTCATGGAGCTTTGTTTGAAAGACATGAAAACGAATACCTTTTTGAATTAGTGGAAGAGCTGAGGCCGTGCAAAGAACTAAACATTTTGTTATTGGGACCAACCCGTGTTGGAAAGTCAGCGTTTAGAAAAAGATTGGTTAATTTTTTAAAACACGGACCACTCAAAAATGAAGGAAATTTACTTGCATTCCAAGACATACAAGATGAATTGTTGGCTACGGAGACTGCCAAAATTTACCCGATTGATTATCAAGGCACAACCATTCAACTTATCGATACTCCGGGTATTGGAACTGGGGACGGAATTGATCAAGACAAGAAAAACATTCAAAATATTTTGCCAGCTTTCTCGGAGCTCGAAGAAATTCACGGAATATGTGTTATATTGAACTCAGAAGATCCTACAAGTTCAATAAGAATCCAGTATTGTGTCCAGGAACTGCTCATGTGTTTCCACCGAGATGCCATCAAGAATATAATATTTTGCTTTACTAATGCAAAAGCATCATTTTCGCAAGAGCACAGCATTTCATGCCTAAGAAAAATTATGAACCAAGTGGAAAGTCCACTTTGTAGCTCTACCATGTATTGGTTTGATATGGAAGCAAATGCGAAAATGGATTCAACGCTAAAGATGAACAGTAAAGAAAGTTGGAACAAGTCAATCCTTGAGACTGAACGCCTTCTCAAGCATATTAGGCAGCTGAAGCCACACAAAGTTAATGACAGTTTAAATTTAAATCTTGCTCGGGATGTTATCCTTCTTGTAGAAAATGCCCAGTCAAGGCTGAAAGTTTCCATGTCGCCTAAACCTTTGTCTTACCAGCATGATATTATAGAAACATTATCGACAATTATTGCTCTTACTACATTTTCTAATATCCCAGGTAGTACATCAGGAATTGTCAACAAGCTCACAAAGTTTACACTGGGCTCTGGGATTGTCATCGGAGCCCTCAGTAAATGGATTGAGGAACCGTATCTTATCAAAAAAATGAACAAAGCCATACAAAACCCTGGAATGCCAGGTGGAAACATTGGCAGCTCTATATTAACAAACTATAAGGGTTTTGCTCAAAATGGAGCTACAGTTGACCAGCTACGTTACATGGATGAATTTGTAAAAACATTTAGAGAAATGGCAAAAGTTTCGAATAAATTTGCTAAATTTCTGCATTGTAATGCCATTTTCCCGTTTAACGATGTATATCAGAAATACCTTGAGCACTTGCTAGCGGAAGCCGAAAAAAATACTGGTTTATTTGATAATCTCGAGAAGAGCAAGTTAGTTTATGAGGCAAAGGAACAGGCTATAATAACTCAATTGAAAAAATGTAACGAAAATGTGTGCGACATTGCTACTGTCAGCGAGTTTGAATGGGTTGGCGGACTAATGAAGCAATTTCACAGATTGTGTGAAAATTTAATACAATCCATGGGACCGACTCAGAATCTTGCAACCGGCAGTAATGAAATTCTTCCAAGCCTAATGTGCAAAGTTGAAAAAGCAAAACTGAAAGGTGATTTGATTAAGGACAGAAAGGAAGACCCAAACCAATTATCCGGTCTTCCGTCGAATTTTATGGCATTCTGCGAAAGTAGACGCGGAACAAGTAATGAAAACTCAGAGGTTAGGTTTATTGAATAGGTTGTAATATTTTTATATAAAATGTAAAGAATTTAAAATCATACCATAATTAATGCATACTCTTAATATTTCAGACGGTAAGCAACAAGCCAGGACTGGTCAATTTTGGGAATGCATGCTACATAAATTCAGTCGTCCAGTGTCTCAGTCATACAACCCAACCAAGTGACTATCTCAGGAATCAAACATATTTGTAAGTTCACAAATAAGACCAGTTTATTATATTTGCGTCTTCTCATTTCAGAAATTGCTTTATAATGCTTTTACTTTTCTCATTTGTACAGAAATAATCCATCGCAAAATACCATTAACAGTGAGTCGACATATGATATCACTCAAGCACTAACTGACTCATTCCAAAATATGCGTAGCGGCGTCGAGTCGATTTCGTTGCGGAATTTAAAGGTAAAAATGGCAACAAGTTAGTACTTTAATATCTTAAAAACATGATAGAAATGGTTTTATTTATTTTTTGTATTGTGGGATATCCTAGAATGCGGTAGATAGACACAGTTTAATGTTTCGTGGATATGACCAGCATGATGCACATGAATTTCTTACCGTTATGCTGAACAAGCTGGGCGAGGAAACTTCTTGCAGATCAGCAAATTTAGGTGCCCAAAACCAAATGGGATGGGTGGACAATGTAAGTTGTTACTCAGATATGTACCTTGATAATTTTAGAGTACTACGAATTAAATTTATTTTTTTCACTTGACTTTCAGAGGTCCAGTACTTCATACATTCAGAGCATGTTTGACGGAAATCAGAGATCTCGTGTTGTTTGCTCTGAGTGTAAATTCGAGTCGGTCAAAATTGAACCTTTCGTCATTTTATCAATTGATACTCCCAATGGTGTTGAAAATAGCAATATTAAGGTAGCCGTGTATTACGTAGTGTACTTGTTTAAATTTAGAAAATATCGCAATTATAATTAGTTTGTAACCCATTTTCAGAAATGCGTTGAAAATTACACGGCCGAAGAACTAATCCTGGACTGGGAGTGTGAAAAGTGTGAAAAGAGGGTTTGTGCAACAAGAACGCTAGATATCGTTAAGCTGCCAAACTATCTAATAATTCATCTGAAAAGGTTTACTCTTAAAGAAAATTGTTGCAAAAATGTGCAAAAAAAATTTTCTCCAAAAATTTCCTAATGATTATATAAAATGTTTAAAAAAATATTTTTTATTGGTGTTGGACAAGGTTTAAAAATGACGGCGGAAACTGGACAAAGAATACAACAAAAATTGTCTTCCCTGTGAACATTATGTATTCAGATGCCATTTTCAAAAGTACACCCAGGTTACATTATCAATTATACTCTGTCATAAATCATGACGGGGAAATGGAAAGGGGACACTACAATGCATTATGTAGGGAAACATAGTTTGTGATATATTTTACAGGAATTGGCTGGAGTTCAATGACTCAACGGTGAACCCTATTAATGCAAACGAAATATGTACATCAGACTCCTATATTTTATTTTATGAGAAACGAGTCTGACAAACGTATTCAAAGAAGTCCAAGAAAGCTACATTCCTTGGAATCACTACTGCGCAACCTGATTTGATGAAACATTTATTGACTTATTTCCAGTAACATTAAATTCCTTTTTATAAAACCGTACATTTTGGGATTAATGGAAATTGTTTTAAAACTTTAATAATTATCAAGAAGCTTACCATTGTTAACTTGACACTAAAAACCAAACGCAAGTTTTCCTGCTATAAAGTATGTATAATAAACTATTTGACCTTGTTGTATAGAATGATTTTCTTCAGACTGGTGTTAAAAATGTGATTAATATGCCACATGAGACATATGCTCGTTTAATATTTTATACATATGTGCAAGGACTTTTATATGAATTTTAATTCACGGTGCTTATATGTCCAAAACCATGGTATTTTATTTGAGAAAGTTATTACGAATTATATGCAGTAGATTTTATTAGAAAACTTCATTAAAATTAATAAATTTGTGAAAACTAACAATTTTCCAATATAACTGATTGGTTATTGAAAAGCCGGCATTCAGTTCCACTTGACACTTACCAGTTTTGCATGATGCTTGCATCTTTATCAATATGGGTCACTGGGTTAGTATGGACAGCAAATGTGCAAGTGCAAATAATGCAACTTTGTAAAGTGTATGTCATGTTGCATATTAGTGGTAATATGTTGGTATACCTACTAGTCATACAACTGTATACTTTCGTGTGCATATTAAGCTTCACCCATAGTGATGAAGACGATGAGAAAATAATACTTTCGTCATACCGATTTGGTATATTGGTTTGTGCTTTGCTTGTTGTTTAGTGGTTGTGAGCTTGTTATGTACATATGTATTTCACTTCAATGTTGGATGTACACATAATTTTGACGCTAGTAACTACATAGGAAAAACTGTATATACAAGTCAATATAAGACAATTGTATTGTATTCCATGTGTCTTCCTAAGCGATCTCTCATTTATGTGAATACACGCTTTACTTGACTGGAGATTTAGTTGAACGAGATGAACCTATCACTTAGTATACCAAAAAATTAATTGCTTCACTTTTGTAATGCGTTCCATGATAATACTTTGTTCTGAGTTATGCAGCAACAAAGACTGAAAAACAAGCTGGACGGAATACCATATTTTTTCATGATTCGAACTCTAAGAGTATTTCATTTCATCCCAAGAACTGAACGCATTTATTCGTTCAATACAAAATCCGTTTCTATAGGTACTTAGAAAGCTCATGGAAAATCAAATTATTATATTATTTTGGTATTTGATTTTATTTAGTTTGATTTGAAATATTTTCAGCCGATTCATTTTATTTGATCAAAATATATAATTATTAAAAATATCATTGTATGAGCAAATAAATATCTCTACTGAAGATTTGATGTTTAAAAACGTATTGCATAATACATAAACAATACTATTTATATGGATGGCATTATTTCAAAAATAAAATGGTGCCCACCTTTTGATTTCATGTTATTATCATTCGACAGAAATTGTTCATATTATTGTTGTTATGAGTTATCCACAAGTTGATATTAAATAAATTGGCCTCTAGCCTCAAACCTTATTTTAAACTAGCTCACAGTAAGGAACCCGTTAGGTATGTAACATTTATTCGGTTAACTTTTATGCGTTACCTATACAAATCCATATTATCCACAAAGAAGGGAAAAAATCGATCAGGTTAAAAAATTGCCATATGCCATTACCTCTGGACTAGAAAGTGATTTTTGGTACAAAACTATATTTTTTTAGAAAAAAACTATTAAGCTTGAAGCGCGATGCTTTAGGCAAAAGCGAAGATTGATTTTTTTTCTGAAGGTTAAGAAAGGACTTTTGAGGTGACGTATTACATCTGGAAAATTCCACTGTGAACACTGGATTAATAATTTATAAAGATGAAAAGAATGTGAAATTTAATATTTCCCATAGACCAAGGTAATAGACATACAGAGATGCATGAAAAAAATTGAAATGGGGCATTATGAACTACCAATCGTAAC
>JAHZMV010006893.1:0-66855 GCA_027743765.1 Coecobrya sp. COE2
GCATTTTAGGCGTGAGCTACGGCTAGCTAGTGGACGCAGCGGCGGTTTGTATGACAGAACGTCGTGAATGCACAGTAGATAGAAATCTCTATGATTGTAGTGATGATACTTACAAGTTTTTGCACAACATTATCTTTCCTTTTAAAAAAAAGTCGTAAAACTCAACCCAATTCTATAATCTTCCTGAAGCGAATCATAAAATAGACAGTTTTATACAGATAATAGATTTTTCAACTTCCATCGACAGAAAAAACCCCTTTCCACATGCTAATTGTTAATGTGCCATTTTGCCAATAAATATTTCACAATCCAAAAAATAATCAACAAATTTTGCACGCGAATAAAAAAAACTCACAACTTGGAGTGGCATATGGCATCACAATATACATATAAGAAACTTTGTACACCGTCACCCAAGATTCTTCTTTGAAAAGGAAAACTCTTTCAAGACAAAAATACGTCGCGGGAGGCCCAGTATATAAATGTGTCAGTCTTCATGAATCTTCGGGCGTGAAGTACCAGATATTTTTATATTATTTGAAAGAAATAATACGGAACACGTACATATATGTATATTATTACATATTACACGCTTTACTTGATTAACATTCCAATTGAGATATGCATACAAAATGAAATGAATACAAGCAGAGAGTAGTGATAAAGTACTAATAAAATATTTCAAGTAGTACATGTTTTTGGACATCTACAGCCTAGAAGCCAAACTCTCACATTTATGGTTGTACTATTCTGAATAATAGCTTGTCAATCTGTCGATGGGAATGATCGTCTTTCTCTCTGAGTCCCATCAACTAAACTGACGTGTATCAAATGAAGTGCAATCAAGGAACGACAGATAACATAATAATATCCTCTAAACCGTCTTCAAAAATAATATTATTTTTTCCCTTTTTGTTTCTTCTTTGTTTATTCCACTGCGTTACTCATTTCATGTCATACATGCATTCAAGACAAATATTCTTTTCAAGAAGTATAGGGCATCGCAGAAAAAAAAACAAAAAATCCAATAACCCATTTTCCTACAAATTTTTTTGCATACAACTCCAACTCATTGTGCAAATCTTGTTGTATGTAAATATTGCAAAAATGATTAGGAAGAAGTGCAACAAACTGCTAATATCAATATTATCGGAAAGGAGAGACACACTACACGACACATCATTCATGTCATATTTATAGTTAATGAGTAGTCGAATGGCCAAATGTGACAAAAAACAGTAAACAAAATACTAAAAATGGTATGGGGATCGAGGATAATGGCAGATACTTGAGTGCATAGTTACATTGTCAAACCGATGCCGGTTAGATTTGTGCATATGGACGGAAGCCTTTTGTGCTTGCGACGCGTTAATAAATATGACTACTTGAGGATAAATAGCCAATAACATGTCGGTGCATTACCTAAATAGTACTAGAAGTGTAATAGTATGAAATAACAGTCTACCATTCACTCAAAGAGTGTGCTTATTTTTTAAAATGTAATCTATCAAAGTCAACTGTGCCCGTATTGCTATTTTTCATGATACTAATCACTCTAACTCGGAATTAACCGATAACCGGAGCCATTTATAAGAGACGGACAATATTAAGATAAAAAACTGCAGTCAATTAATTAAAGAGGATTCCATTCCGTCGTGGCATGCCAATTGTGCATATATGAACATTGATACTTTGGATTTGATAGTTTGATTTAATGAAGTTGACAAAGAGACGTTGTTTTTTCTGGGGCAAAAGCCGTGTAAAGGAATGACAAAATAAAATGTTATGTCTGTACTAGTAATTGCTCCCTAATGTATTGTTCGTTCATTCATTCACATTAAAAATAATAAATAATTATTGTAGAATGAGTGGTAAATGTTTTCAATATTGCAATGTTGTGGCTAATGAAGAGTTACCTCTTAGTATTCAGACTTAATTTTAATTTTGACTACTTGACTTAGGTATGTGATTTTAACAGTGATGAAAAATATGGGCTTTGTTGATTTTGAGTTGTTCTGGTAGCTAACTTTTGAGTTTATTGGTTAAAGAACCCAATCGCTACCCCTACCTGGTTATGAATCAAATTATTTATGAATTTTCATTTTTAAAGTTGCTCGTGACAGTCATGAATGAATATTACATGGACTAGTAGGGCTTTAAAATGTGATGATTTGACGAATGACTAATATCGAATGATGTTTCTTCAAGTACGATTGACGATATTGCTATGCTTTTGAAACTCAATACAAACTTTACATTTTAACTTTAACAACTTTATTCATGCATGGCTGCCGACAAATTGATGCATTTAAAACGATTTAGCCGAAAAGAAAATATTTAGCAAATATAAATTCTTTTGAAAGTCATTTCGCATTATTAGTGAAATTACATTAAATTTGCGTCAAGTACGCTCCAACCGAAGTATACATTTTCTGAACATGAACTAAATCCTCCTTCAAAGATAATTAACCATAGTCATCAACCTTATAAGTTGTGCTTGTACATCATCACAAGAGACATTATCACAAAAATATTGTATTCTCACCAAATGATGAATATTTGTTTGATGACATTGAAAGGAAAATTGTTTCAATATTAATATTGTTTGCTGCAAACATTCAAGAACATTCAACTTTTAATAACAAAATAGTTCTCTTGAATTTTGCGCACACTCAATAGGATCTGACATTCGCAGGTTCTTTTATTTATGCTGCTGAATTAAAATATTCAAACGTTCCTTGTTTAGGCCTGACCTCCTTATGAACAAACGCCGGTTTAAAATAATAATATTGTCGGCAACGACGAATGACGGATTAACTTGAAAGTTTTTCTTGATCCACTTAAAAGAAAATCGTTTGTGTCGATGCACTCAAACGGTTTGCAGAAGTGTGTCTACTATTTGTAGAATTTAGAAAGGACCCTCATTTTCTGCTCATGACCATATCCGGTATGAAACACAATATTTTTCATACCACTATGATGTTTCCTGTCAAAGTATTCATTTGACACCAAGCCAAGCCAAAGAATTTTGCACCAGAATAATTTATGAGGGAAACACTGTAAAAACTAAAACCAAATGGAAAGTTTACAACCAATTGTCTTCATTTTTATTATGATTTTCACATAAGAACCTATTGATTTTTTATCATGCGAATCATTCATTCATTAAATGATAAACGGTAAGCTATCATTTTTATGTGTAGATACATACATGTCGTTTGGCATGGTGGAAAAAGTAGCAGATTGAAGAAGCCCAACCAAAAGTCACTCATTAGACGGGGCAACCAATATTTAGGGTAAGTTAGCACAATCATTGTTGCTTGCGTAATTTTCTTGCTCACTTTTTCATAATAATTTATTATGGTATACATAACCAAGGAAAACTTCCCTTTCACACCCCTTACCAGTTTACGTCTAGAGGCATTTATGCGAAAAAATTTTGGCTTGCGACATCCACAGTGCAGGGATTACTTCTTTGCTTAAAAATAAATATAATCACCAGCAAATGAAATGGTGTGACTGACAATGAAAGTAAACAAGTTTGCAAATCTTGTCCCATCACTGATAAAGATCGATAATCGATAAAATAAACATTCCTTGACTTCATCGTCATCATCTCAGCTCAGCTTGCTCAACCAACAACCAAACAATTAGGCAAAATTTCACGTTTTCAGAGCATTGTTGCCATTCCCCATAAGACTAACGAATCTTGGTATAATGAATTATTGCAAGTAGTCATGATCTGCTTCTGAGAAAAACCACAATTTCCTTCTCTTTTTAAAGTTATCGCTTGCATTGTTACAGTACCACCATCAGCAGCATCAGACAGACAATTTCAATTCAGCAGCAGAAAAGAGGAAGAAGACAGGCACTGAATTTGTTGAAGAAGAAGAGATGCAACATGGAAAAGAAAAATGACAGATATCCAATATTATTACAGATAAAATGTGCCCATCAACCATGCACTCTCTCCTCCATCATCTATCTCTCAGCATATATCTTTTTTGCCTTCAGCCTGCAAAAACCTGATGATAATCATAATGGCATAACATACATAATCATAGTAATAACGATAATAACGACAAACGAAGCGCTGTTGTGGTAGTAGTAGTGTTTCATGATGGTGTGTAGGTATAATACTTACTCAGCAGGTGTGTATAACTTTAATATATCCATAATCCATACAAAACATTTTTTTAACAACCTGCATCATCGCATCACTGCTATCAACATTAATCTTCTCTTTTTTTCATATAATGTCATGCTTCTTTAGCGTTTGGTTGTTGTTGTTGGATATCAGGTGCACTTTTACTCTTGCACCAGTACACTTGAAATATTATGCACCTTCTGTCCACCTCTCTTAACAGATTAAAAAATTAATGCGTGTGTTCGTTATGTATATACCACTTTACAGAACAAGAGATGAGAATAAGATAAGCTTAATAATAAAAAAATGTTGGTTGACTATTGACTTTTGAATGATCCCTTCTGTCTACTGAGCTGATGCCGCTAATGAGTTTGATAGGTGAGCACGCCCACTACGGCATGGCAAAACATATATAATCGTCAGCGTCATGAAAAGTGAAGTGGCACGTTCGTTCATTTTTTTTGTAAAGTAATATGGATTATGGTTATGGCTATATGCTTTTACTATTATTATTATAGTTATTGCTTATTGCTTATTGCCTATTAAATGTATTGGCGACGATTAGCTTTATAGATTAATTTCAAAAGTTCATTACAGTCGTGCTGTTACTGTTGACAGGGATGATATTGATGATGACTTTATTGTGGTGATATTTTTTATGTAACTCTGGTAGTAAACCAGTTCAAAGCACCAAAAATATTGAATCTCTAAGAAGCAAGAGAAAAAAAGGCTGCTGCTACTATAACGACGATGATGATGAGCACTGTATTGTGTTCAGTAGTTTTTTTTACCGCAGTCCTTTTTTAATTTCCGTTCTACATGAAACCGTCGCTGTCAGTAAAGTTAACAAAGTTGTTGTCATTGTATTTCTAATAATGGAGTTGTGGTAGGATATTGAACAGAATGAAGCAACCTTATAATGTACTTTCGTGGTGCAAAATGTCATGTCTCAGATAACGCGTATCCGACACCTTACAAACTGCTAATAATAACTAGTTGTAATAAAAGAAAATGGTTCCACTGATACAATCCGTGATATTAGTTTCTTGAATTGTAATAAAGCTTGACTAGGCTATATTGTTTGATGAATAAACATCTGCACTTTTCAAAATCATTTTAAAGCGTGTCATCGAAATTGTGAACACATTTGTGCCTGAAAACGACACTTTTGATGACACAGAATATTTCATAAGATTTTTTCCTTTATTTTCAATATTAAACTTCTAAATCTTCTATGTGATAGGTACACTTACGACTTACGAATTTGGTCCCTGTGAAATTCACTTTCTACATGATATGCCCAATTAGTTTTGCAAATATGGCAGACTCATTTCCAGGAAAGACAAATATATGGGAAAATTTGTATGCGTGAACTCATACGAAAGCGCGTGTGAGTATATGTTTATATATTTATCAAAATTGCCGATTTCAACCATTAAACATTATTGCAATGACCATAGCATGAAACCGAAAGTTTAAAGGAATTAGCTAATCATTAGATGGTGTCGTTGAACATGCCACGTGCAACGTCTCATTATTACAAAATTATTTCCATGCCATTTAGCCCATGAAAATATCAATAACAACTATTAAAATATTGTAATGGTAAACTGAAGTGCTTAGAGAATTAGCACTAAACATTCAGTCGTTCGTGATCCATCGTCAGCCCACAGATCGCGATTTAATTGGACAAATGGTTATTTCACGATTTTTAAATTTCCCTTGCTGTATCCACTCCTAACTATTACTCCCCATGTCCGTTTAAAAACCTTTGATTTCATAGATACTTGAGTTGCATTTGCATTTGAAAGTCAACAAGTTAATATCAATACATAAAAATTGTTGCTGCGTGGCGTATCATTCCACTGCATTTCTTCCTACAATTCATTTTATTCAAACAACAAAAATGCGTGCCGCATGTGCGTAATATCTGCTTGAGGGAGATCGTCGTGGTGGTGGTGGTACAGGAAACATGAAACTTTAAACGATACTTGCTAAGTTTTTATGTAAATCAAGTTGAGTATATGCTTTTTATAAGAGTATTTTAAAGTATACAGAATTGGCCACGCATATTATCATTCTACCATGAGTACTGAGGTAACACAGATTTCGTTCATCCTGCGCAGACAAACCATTTACGATGTGTACTCTTAAAGCTCTCAAGTAAGTATATTTTGCCATTTAGTATCACGACCTGAAAATGAAACTTTTTCAGGGATGCATGCGTTTCCATAGTTTCCTTCCATCATCATCCTATATAATCATGAATTTACTCAAGTGCATAAATTAATGCTAGATTAACTGCCTGCCAACAAGCTCAATGTAATATGTAGTCACTGATCTCTAATTCTAATAGCTCAACAACACGCAGTTAATATAATACGCCTCCTATTTTCAAACCTATAGTATCTATAACGATGGCTAAAACTATCATTCTGCCTACCTGTTTGCTTGAATGCGTAAATAACTACCTATTCAGTAGATATACCTATCATTATCATTACATGAACTAGGACTGTGTTACAAAAGTGCATAAAAATATACGACTTTTTACACGGAATGCAACTGCAGAACATTCACAACAATAAAAAATAGATGCTGTGCAACAAACTATCAAATGGGCGACAAATATCACTACTTGATACAAAAAAAACTCCTCCAGAAGCACATACCATGTCGAAAAAATGAGTGAGAGCAACAACATTCAACATTGAAAATGAAATCAGCGAAGGTGGATATCCCCAAAAAGCAAAGAAAAAAATACTACATTTTACAACTTCCATTTCCGTTTTTTGATGATGATAAGCACGTCGTCATCTAGTCATCGTAAAATTGCTTGTGTGCAACAGCTCCATGATGATTCACTTTTTACTGCTTGTAAAGTGCAGGTAAATGATCATGGCGATGACAGGCACTCTTTATTAATGTTAAGGTTCACTTACCAGAAAAGAGTAGATAGGAAAACTTTAACGAGACAAAATTGGATGAGATTTATTCACCTTACAAAGTTTTATGATTTCGATGGTAATGCGATGATGGCGCTCACAATCACGAACTCCGTGTGCTATTCAGAATTGAGACATGGGCAGGTAGGTACTTAAACTTCGTTATAATTTTAAGTAAAGTATATATGATTACGAAAACTATTTATCTTGATTCATTCTCTCTTAAATTCATGAGTTCGTTTTCCATATCGTGGGCGTCATCAAATAAGTTTGCTAAAGATTGTGTAGCGATAGGCAAACATACATTATTATTCTACTTATAAATAGATTGCCATTTTTCGATTTGTGATCCCAATGAGCACTTAAGTGTCAAAGACAAAAAATACACGAAGCATTAGGTGTGTCCAAGGATTTAGGAATGGTTTTTGGTTACAAATCAAACAGTTGTACGCGTGTGTTCTACCTTGCTAGTTAAATCTAAATGAAAACAAAGGTAAAAAAAGATTGACTAATAAGTTGGGACAGCAGACAATAGGATTTGTGTCTTCTGCCACCGGAAATAACTAGACGAATTTGAATTAAGCAACTCCAAATTAAGTATTCCTCACACTTGTATGTAACATTCCTTAAACAATTGTTTCTTATGAACAATGCCAGGGAATCGACACTTGAATGTTGTTGCTATACTTCAATACAATGTACTTGACAAAGAGATTATAAGTAGTTTATATGAATCCTTCTATACAAACCTTGTTAACAAACTATTTTTTTTTCAATTTTAATGCTTCAGTTCTTGAACTTTAAGTTGAACATTGATCATATCTGCCTCAAATTCAATGTATGAAATCACTTGTATTCTCATTGACACCGCACATATTTAACTGTCGTCTTGGGATATTGGGAAAGCTTACAATTTTAACAAGCCAAGAACCAGTTCGGTACCTAGAATATTAATACGTGTGTCTGTGTGCTTGCATTCATGCATACATGTTTAATTTTATCATCCCAATCCTAATATTTAGTACATACATAGATTTGTTTATACACAGCTTCATACGTTATGAATCATAAATTCAGAATCTCTGAGCAGAGACAGAGCAATTTCTTTTTTATTTCATTGTTGTTTGCAGAAATCTATTGCCAATTGCTAACAACACCGCAGAACAACTGGTAATAACAATAAATAAAAAAAAAACTTTTAGTACGAGCAGAATATTTGAATTTTACACGTCCATGCATAGGTACATAAAGCCGATTTGCAAGGATCTATCGATTACGCATTGGGAAAAAGGCACACAGATTTTTATTGATAACGGTTTGAATGGGATGTTCAGGATGACTGTATATATACCGTCTCTACAGATGTGAGTTGAAAGGAAAAGTGGTAGTATTCAATAATTCAATAAAAGTTGTACTTTGAAACAATAAACTGTTACGGCACAATTGAAAAATCAATTTATTTAAATTAATTTGGCATAAGTATAATTTACGGCCAGAGCGTTCTAAATTTTGATGAGTCTTTTTGTAATGATCACGACAGTTACGCCCTTTCTTGAGAAAACGACATAAACAATAAAAATGAGTCCTTAAAATGTACGCACTGACGTATACAAATGTAAAATTAAATAGCAAATTAGTTGTTTTCTTCAGTGATTTGTGTTTTACCAATTGCTTATGTTTGAATGTTATATATGTATTGTTTCTTTTTTGCTTATTATAGTTCCATTTTGGCTTCAATTAATAGAAACAATTATAATATTGGCAGCGTATTGGTTAAATTCACTGCGTGGGGTCCTGATCATAACGAGGGATACAATGATTAACAATAACTGATGATTTGAAAATTAGACAGTTTGTTTGTGCCAATAAACCCAGACTGTAATTAATTGTTCGATATTTTATAAAAAATAAATACTTTTTAGGCAAAAAAGAGTTGTGCGTGGAATGTGAATGGTTCGATTTCGATTAGTCTAGAGATCAACAGATTCAAACGATATATTATATGTATATACCGATAGATATCAATCCAACTATCAAATAGTAGATCTGAGCAAGCAAAGTTCTCATTTTGTTTTTCTCCATTTCCATTGATTTTTAGATTGCCAAATGCCAAAAAAATTAGTTAAACTATGATAGCGCCTTATGAAATCATTTAATAAGTTAAACTTAGTATTATCTGGAGGTACGACGCGTACACAAAAACACAGCTTTGGTTTTACTTTTGTAGATATTCTACGGATTAAGCTTATAATTATATTATATTGATTGTGAGCGAATATTTTCATCAATATTGCACGTAGCTCATGCACAAAAGTAACAACGAAAACCCATTAACCTGATAAACGCAGTGCATGTTGTTCCCATCTAGCCCTACTGCTACTCAAGGGAATTAGTCTAGTTTTGAAAATACACATTCACGTCATTCATTTTCGTTTTCTGTAAATATGAGCTAATCAATCAATTAATAGACCGCTCTTTCTGTTAAAATGATGTAGTCTCACGTATTTGGTTTCCTTCAATGTTCTTTTATGATACATAAAAGCGCTGAGCAAACTTTGGATATACCTAAACTACAGACTTTTAATGTATTTTCAGATTATCCATTGCCACAATTAACACAATTTATAGTTATTCGCAGCATGCTTCTGATAGGATATAATAATATTATTAAATTATGATGGATGGATGTCAACTTAAATTATGATTTGGTAATACCCTTGCATAAAAATGGTATCGATAAAGGAAATTGGCTTTAGTATTAAGTGAATAGTTAAATTAAACTTGGGATTGCATAAGTTCATGCGTACAAAAAAACGATTAATTTAGTTTATGACATCTATTTTGAGAATTTTATGTCAGGCTTTTTGCGTCAGGGTAGTTGACCAGGTGTAACTTGGCATCGGTTATCATCCATGTTTAACCTTACCTACTATCGTCTGCTTAATACCAAATGCTTTTAGGTTGATATGTAACAAAGGTGTCGCGATGGACGCATGGGCTTACCTGAAAGAAAGTGAAAAATCATTATTATTTAAAATGCTTGTCATTTATAACGTCATTAATCTGTCATCTTTCTCTTCATATCTATTTAAAGCCAGGAAATCTACATCCGCCCAATTGTCAAAGGTACTTTTTCTGCAACTGTGACTTCTGAATTTTAACTTTTTGTATACCATCATCCATGATCCCACTCAAATATGTCAGCACATCCTCTCATCCTTAAGCAAAAAATTGAGGCCCGTATGACAATAAGAGATTAGATTATAATCGCATACATAACAGAGATTGCATTATGTCGGTGTCTTTTTAGTAGATTCATGCAGAATTACTGCACGGCTACTATGACCAAGCAAACATTGGCAAATACAATGCAATGTCCAATTTGTGCTGACATAGGAAGAGTGATGATGGTTTTTTTATCTCCTTGACACGTGAACTTGAATGGGGTTGAGAAACCCAAAGAAATGGCAGCTAAGCTACCAAAAGGAAATAAAGTTTGGGTATACACATACGCAATCGTGAAACATTTCAGATGTGAAACTGAATTGAGTGAGTATTATAATGTATAAGCATTGTGCTTAAAACTGATAAATTCGGACGGATCAGAAAATTTCTTTAAATACCTACTCATTATGAAGTAATAATTTATAAATTATCATGATATATCCAGGCAACGATGATGACACCTTATTCCGTTGAAAATAGATCTGCCGTTAAGTATTTATCATAAAATATTACCTAACCGTCAACCACGCTTGGGTCTGATTTTTAAAACCTAGTCAGAGAAACTGTGGGAGTAAGAAATAGCTATCTTTGTACATGACAAATTTCATTAAATGCTGCAGTACTTTCATTTGAATGATATGAATCCCTGCGTTTTCTTCTGACTAACGATGAGATGCTGCGCTGGTTACATCCGTTTATTCAGAAATGATCTATGGTGATGATTTGATGATGACTATTGTTGATAATGTGTAGACTGTGCAGAAAATTTGCCAATGATTTACACCCTATTGTTCCACCATCAAATACTTAACTGTGATGATACATGCTGACGATAAGTAGCGAAGCCGCATATTCTAAATTAAAATGAATAAATGAATAGTGAATTTATGGTGTTATTAACCGGGGTGGACGTATGTATGATCCTCATTCAATATGATTATGATCATTATGATTAGAGTCGCCAAACATGGAGTCTGACTAATTGGATTTGTGGCAAAATGATGAAAATATAGTATCGTCGCTGTTTCACTTGCGTTGGTGGTCCTCAAAACAAGTGTCTTGAACATCTAGGATATCCTATTAATTTTTCAGTTTTACCACCTCATTTCTCCCTATTACCAAGTATCTAGTATAGTTTAAATATTAATGTGCGCATTTAACCGTTTGACACAGTTGAATATTTTTACACACACTGGCTCCTTTCATGTCCATTCTTCTATAGCATACTATTATTATTTATATCGCAGTGTCTATTTTTACAGAATGACTACGAGCTTACTTTCAATGCCTCAATCCAAACGTGAAGCCTGTTTTTTTTCTAAACCCGTAATGACTCGGCAGTTCAGGAAGTAGTTGAAAAACCAAACATTCCTGCAAAAATGTCATGCATTTTAAGGGATTATTTTTTCCGTACACCCTGTACACATACTAGTGCAATGTATGAACACAGGCCGACGGTTAGAATCGATTCAACATTGACTGTTTTTAAATGTAATCAAGTCTCCCTCTTCCTTGATCCGTTGCAAATTTTGACGCATACTTCCTGCATTCGTTCAAACAATGCACGATTATTCACCATGATCACCCATGATGCTCATGATGAATCTGCAGATTTTTTCTTGAAAAAAAATTGCTAGAATAATGAAACTTTATGTAATAAATAAAAATTATTTCCCTCCAGTCCCAATTACATTTTGAGCGTCAGCATCAGTTTCCACTTTGCTCTCAGCAAAGTATGTAGTATGACGCAGCATTATAGGGTAAATGGTAGAGGGATGATGATGATACATATTTGCTTTGGATGATGATGATAGACAGTGAAATTGAATAAAAAGAAAGTCAGCAGGAGGAATCATAGGAGGAGGTGCCACGGTAATATTTCGTTCATTGCTTTGTTGTAGTTATAGTAGTATTACGAGATTACTAACTTGCCTCTCTACCAAAGCGTCAATTTACTTTTTGGTGTAACTACATGCACAATAAAAAGTTATGTACCTATATAGTCATACACAAAATAGCTGCTTATTATATACATCTGTCAGTTAGAATCAGGATACAATCTACTACTCGGCCACACACTACAATCAAAGAGGAAAGTCTCCCAAACAATCCAATGATAATAAAATGATGATCAATCATAATGCAGTAATAATAACAGGTTGATTGAGAATTGATCGAGACGTGGAATTTACAAATATAACAAGATATATAAGGATGCAATAATGCGTATGCACAATTGTGCATGGTAATTTGTGATGGGTTTTTTGTATTTTGTAGCTGAAATACTGCTTCTGGTCAGTAGTGCCTGGGAGTGAAGTGGTAAGAAGATAATGCTAGTTTTGACACATTCAATTGAAGAGGAAAATTGACGTACGCACAGGTAGATAACGATAATGTAGTAATAATGATAGAAGCCGTGGTTGTACAATGTTTTAATACATTTTACATGATTGAAAGCGTGAAGGTCGTGACACAGTAAAGCAAATCTTTTCATTCTTTCATTTTGTATTCTGATGACTTGACTCAAGTATAAGTGCCTACTTGCAGCAGGACTTTTCATTGTAGTTTAACTTTAAGGTCCAGTCAGTGGCCTAGTGCCTGTTTTCGCTTATCTTTCAATTGAAGTACTAAATGGATTTTAAAGCTGAATTTTACCAATGTCCTTTATAAAGTTAAGACTTTTGGACAATTAAATGTATTTTACTTCCTATCTTTTTGAAAGTACTTTTTAATGAACAGGGTCAACAAAATGTGAGGGTCTTATGTGAGAATGCTTAAGAACTTTAATGTGGGAAGGGCGGCACTGTGAGATAAATGGTTAGTAGTCAACAAGAAACAGGAGATAATATTAAGCAAAGGCATAAACATACGAATCGCATCAAATGAGTTGATGGGTAGGTGAATTATTTGATTCAAATTATTAATCTTATTAATCTCATTATTTGAATAGCTTGATGACATTTCAACGTTTTAAACGGGTTTTCGTCAGTTCTCAGGATAAAGAGTAGCTTAGGATGACAACTTTATCACGGATTTTCTTTCATAAAGAAAACAAAATACAGCAGTAATTGCTGTGTGGTTAGTGAAAACAGTCGGGAAAAATACAAAATTTCTACTTATCCTGACAAGATTTGGCTTGATATACGAAAAAGTAATCTTGTGAGCATTTTATCCGCTCTAAACATGGTTGCGGGGTAAAACCATTCAAAATTCTGAGATAAAAAGTGCTCTAATTTTTTAAAACTGCTTCCGTGTGTATGAAGTAAAGACATGTTTCAGAGGCAGGTTTTTATTGAAATGTCACAATCTGACAAAATAATTTTTTATGGATTTCTCTGAGCATCTCGTTAAGAATTCAACACGGTTACTCTATTTATCCAAATATTTTATCTATTCATCTGAACACACAACGAAATAATGTTTATTTGTTTATATATTCTTTTGTCTGACTCCGTGTAAATGGCTTTTACAGCTCTCTCATGTGTGCCGTTTTAAGTTGTAACAATAATGATAGTGGAGCATCATCATCAAAATCGAAAACAAGACATATTTTTGATAGCTAGTCATTGAATGTGACAAGTTAATCCATTTACAAAATACATGAAAAACCCTTCACTTCATTGCAACAGGATTCACCATTTTTTCTACGGAAAATGACGCGGTTTTACGTCCGCATGATTACTAAAAGGTTAAACAAAAGACGCACTCATAATCATTTAAAATTCATGGAGTTTAATGTCCTAGAAACAAAGTATGGGAATTCGCGAGTTGTCGTCTCGCCACGAGGTTACTTCTAACCAGACAAGAAGGGAAATAACCTTCTGCGTAGACACACACACACGGGTTTGCGTAATATTCTTTTCACAGAATCCAATCCTTTTAGTTACCGCGAGAAGCACGTGAATTACTATAAAAATAAATAATTTATTTAAATACCTACATACATACATGCATACTAGTCACAGTCGTTCGCACTCAAAAGGGTAGCGAAAGATGACAAATTTTCATAGAAAATAGGTTAATATGCTGTAAAGAATATTAGAAAAATGACGACCGACGCAACCAACTATGAATGCGACGACCTCCAAGAAAACGACACATTTCGAAACAGGCCGAATGAATACAATATTCTATAATGTATTATTCATTGAAATTTGAAATGATCTTATCAACGTCATATGCACAAGTAAAAATGTTTCAAAAAACCAAATGTTTTGGTATGAGCGCGTCCTCAGCATTTTTTGGTGAGGTACCTGTACAATATTAATATTATGCATTCTGTCTACCACAACAAATCAAATATCCTCTCTTTCTTCATCGATTCGTCATTCATTGAATATTTTATTTTCATCACGTCTAGTCGAGTTTAACCCACGCAATACATAATATCTTGTGAGAGATCAAATAGGATTTTCAATTGCATTCTTCTTATATCACGGTTTAAGCAAAAAACTTTTTCATAAAATATCCCTGAACAGTCAATGTTCATGGTTATATGATCACACGAAATGCAAAAAAGGTTATTTCCACAGAAAAAAATGTATAAAAACCGCGAAGTGAAATTGTAATGAAAAAGTCAGATCATCATCGTCTTTATATAGATAAGTGCTAGTTTTGTACTGCCACTCACGAAACAAGGAGTCCGTGTTGAAAACTACTGCGAAGATGGCAATGTTGCTAAAATTGAAGATAGGGAGATTGAACGGAGACGATGAAAAGGGCATAAAACAGCAAAGTTTTAGACGGGATGTCCTTGAAAAAGAGCATAAAACTTTGCTTGCGCTTCTCTGTCGCTTCGCTACTCTGTTTCTTCAACACCGCCATCATTATTATTGTCATCACTGACATTTCAATGGATGGGTACATTATTAGCCGGTAAGTTGGTTGAAAAGTTGCTTCTACTGCAGTTACCAACATTGTTATTATTTTTGTGTACCCGTTTCCATTTTCCCTTGAATAATGAAAGGATTCTACTAACTCTGGCTATACAATGGAGACTACGAGCATGGTTGCACAACTCTAAAAGCAAAATCAGAGGCGGAGACGATAGACAGAGGAAGCCTGAAAAAATGCAATGCAGTAGTAGTACAGGCTACAAAATGAAGTTGATTTAGTTTATTTGCGTCTTCTTGCCTTTGTTATAGTGATGATAATTGCACATCTTTTTCCCGTCGAGACGTAGATACAAGGTTTGATATTTAAATACCAAAGCCCTTTAATTACCCTTTGCAGCTAAAAGGAAAGAATGGGTTTGGTCCAGTGACATTTACAACTTTGCAATTTAAATGACATTTAGAAAAAATGCCAGTTTAGCGGGGCAGTAATAGCAGACTGTTCAAAAAGCAAACTCGGCAATGGAGCTCTCTGCAAGTGAACGTCTAGTGAAACTGCTGCACTGTAATATGTTCAATAGCTCGGTTGAATATTTTTCATTCGTAAGATTGTGTAATATGTATAGATTCTCATTTGCATTGTAGATATAACAGTTGTTATTACACAATTTAATTAAATAAATCCAATTTAAATACGTGAGTGCAGTTTTATTAAATGTGAAGGAAATTTACACGGTATAATGTCATGGTGGTAGCTGTCAAAAACAGACGTTTGCTAATCACATCATTCTAGTCAACTTATTCTTTCTCCATTTGACCATGAACTAACACAAGCACCTTGATGCTTTCCGCACTTCTGGCAAAGACATCATCGTCATCCGTACAGTCATCATTGGTTAATTTATGTTTATCTGCATATGTCTGCATAAAGAAACGGCAGACACGGAGAAAGGAAACGAGTTGCAAAAGTATGAGTAATAATGTGTAATAATAATAGACTAACGTGTTTCTGCTTTCTTAACACGGGCGGTGATGACGATCATGATAATAATGCAGCGAATATTTAAATGTGCTTGTAAACAGTTTAAATCACTTAGCACATCACATCAGCATTCATGTATTCAATAGAGTAATAGGACAAGTCAAGAACTTCTGCCAAAATTAATACCTCCCGTGATTATCCAGGTTTGGCATTCGGAATAGAGACGATTGGTTTATTTCCCTGCCGCTTTTGCTACTGTATAAATTAGCGAATTACACCTAACCCGCACATTGTAAAGTTTAAAATAGCCATAAAAATACAGGTAGGTGTTTTGCACACCATGTCATCATGTCAGCCCACGGCTGGAATCATAAAGGTGCTATTATCATTTTGAACATTTTAGCACCATTATCACATCAGTTTCTCTACGCAATAAAATATAAAAAAACTACAACTTGCTAAATATCCCAATTTTGCCAAAATAAAAGGGAACGTGAATCCCAATTATTGTGTGGATTTCAGCAAGGAAAATAACATTTTAGCACATTTCCTTGGCTGGCAGCCGAGGCATCTAGCGACAGCAAAATAGTAAAATGTCATCTCATCATTAACTTTGCCATGTTTATGTGAAAAGGCATGAGTGGTATATTATATTGTAAATAGTTGCCCCCTGTCCTTATCCTTTCAAGAACATTTGCTATTGAATAACCCGTCACCTATGATGCCTTTGTAAAATAGTGCCAACCAATACAGCATTAACCAGCATTCTACGCAAGATTGCTAATGATCTTTACTAATTGCACTGATGCAGGTGCTGTTGTAGGAATGGGAGAGTCGGCAGAAATTAACGAAAACGAATGAATTTTAGCCAGATGATAATCAAGAGTTATGCCTTAATTTATTTTGCTGTCATGCACACAATGCCCATAAATATAGAAGAAAAAATACAAAGTACAATCAAAGTGCTGCTGCTGCTCTTTGCACATTGCTAACTTTTGTGTGACATATGCATATTATGCACATCGCGTCATCCTTGAAGAAAATGGCACGTGATGATTTTACAAAGGATTAAATATAAATACATTTAAGTATTTTCGTCATATGAAGCACCTGCTTTCAAGTTTCAAGTGACCTATAGAAAGAAATAAAATTCAAACATGGCATAAAATATTGATTTTATCATTACTGTTATTGATATTGCATGACACACCGCTTATGTATATGTATCTGCTGCTATCTATCCCAATTTTTTTGCAGAAAAATCTTTGAATGTGAAATTTTGCTCAACATTATTCCAAGCCAAGGTGAATAATGGGAATTGTAATGATTACTGGTAGCAATAATAATAGTCTCTGTAACGCTTCTGACTCGCTATCTTGTGCTGATGATGATGATGATACACTCCTTAAAACCTCGGTACATATATAGAAGTGTTTCCAATCAATAAACGGGCTAATGTTAGTACGCCATATTCGTATATAAAATGCCCTAGGAGGGAGCCAACTTCATCCTCTATTTTGCCCATTACATCAGATAATGGAATAAAATTGCATAACTTGACTCAGTCCGCCTGCCTCTTCTTCCCCTTTTTCTGTGTGTCTGCTACTGAATAATTCATCAGTTCGCATTGGCATACATATTACATGTGGGCATTACTACGGACAAACACACATTTTGCGCAGATGACATTGGGATATTATGGATGACGGTAGTGGGATGGGAATGGGATGCTGGTATTTGAAAGTTGTATGATGCGGTATTATAGTGTGTACACAGTGTACTATGGAAAGAGGCACATTCTCATGATGACATATTATCTTGTCTTTCCCTTGTACATACCACCAGAAACACCATCACTGTTCCAACAATAATAATCATCAGTTACACTGTCATACCAGGAGGTTAAGCGTAAACACTCCTATCCATGCCCTGAAATTGTTCCTTGAGGACGCCATTCTGGGGACGCCCTCAAATAAAATACATGTAGCTGTTCAGTATTCGTTCAAAGTAAACTATACCTACTAGACCACCACTTTAGTTTTCCATCTATTTTAATGCTTTCTTCGTAAATCCGTTTGCAGTTTTTGCGGTCATGTGTGTAGGTAAAAAGGTGAGTGATATGATACACGTTCTTCGTGAATATAAAGCTGCATAATAGATTGGAGCAAAATGAGTAATTATAATTAAGCCTTTTAGAATTGATGAAGAAGCTAAGTGCAAAAGGAATCCATTTTGGGAGTAAAAACATTTGTTTTGGGACTGGGGATGCTGCGGAAGGAATACAAAATAAGCACGTTGCATTATTAGTTTGCTCCGCACCACAGCAGAACAACTTATTCTATCAGATCAGGTCGACTCGACACGACAGGTCTCCTGGGATCAGATTGCGATTGCTCTGGCTCCTGCCATGCCTCCTGCTACCCTTTTCTTTCATTCTTTTTGCTGCTTTTGTAGAATACAAAATAGAGAAATAGAAAATTGTAGTGTCTCAGTTTCAATGAAAATTGCTTCTACCGACACACCAAATGCAACAACAGTGATATACAGAAAAAATTGCTTTGCTTGCAACTTGTCTTTCATTTTTATCCAAAATAAAATAAAAGTCTCTCTTGCAAACACACACGCGCTTCACTTTTAAAGCTTTATTAAAATTCTTTCCATGTGTTGCTATTACATTACTTTATATATATTTTCGCTGTAGTTATAAATTTGAGATTACTTGTCGATGCATATAACAACTTCTTATTATTTACTTACTTACTTTAAACTAATAATTGCAGCGCAGCTTTGAATAAAGTTTTGCTAGAAAGGAAAATTGCATTTACAGAAATTCAAAATGGCAAAATTTGTTTACAACGTAATTAGCGTAGCTTTTACAAGAGGAAACAAGTTTGTTTAATAAATTTAGATGTATGTACCTACATATTGCTTAGTCGTGCTGTTCCACTCTCATTAAAATGAAACGTTTTAATCAATTTCGCTACTTGATAGTGTTCGTGTGTTCAAGTGCACAACTTTTAAAGGATACTTGACACTGATGGAAAATCGATGAAGCAAGTGCGATAAGTGTTGGTAGTACAGAAGGTGCAATGTTTTATTGCTTTTCTTTTCCAATATGTTTTTAACAATAAGGCACATCGCCGTTTGGCACGGTGAACGGAAACGGAACTTGCGCCTTTTTAGCCTTCGTATGCGAAATTTTATTTTCATTTTGCCAACGTGGACTGTATGAAATGACGATTTTGATTGAGAAAATGCTTATTAGTGCATGGGTTGCAGGCATAAACCTTTGCACCACCACCTGCACATTTTTGTACCTTGTCATTAAGCATATAGGTGAAAATATTAAAAAATAAAAAAATAAATATTATCAAGCCTTTCCTAGCTGCTTTGCTCATATCATGGTCATAATTGTCGTCGTCATGTTGAGTCGCACATTAACATTAAATTTTAAATTATCATTCTCGTGTAATCACATTATTCTGAGATTTTCCACTTGTCCCTATCCCAATACGACCCACTTTTAATAATGCGCGTATTATTAATAATGATAATATATACATAATAAATGCGTGTTCACTGCAGATTGTCGTTAATAATGTGGTCTAGATAAGTGCATCAAACAAAATTATCTTGATGATGATGCACATGATGACCACTTCATGAGAGAAAAATCAGGTGTACTTTGATGCAATTTCTTGCCTATATATAACATATTTTACTGGCGATGATGAGACGATTGTAGTAGTAGGGTGAAGATCATCTAGCTCTGTGTGAAGCATGTCTGTTATCTATCATCATCAGTTAGCAATTTTTAATGAATTTTATACAGCAGTAATGATGCAATAAAAACATGCGATAAAACTTCACCCGTATTTATCACGCACAAGTGCTAAGAATTTATGGTTTGCTTGCTTCACTCATAAAATTGGAAGTAAAAATAAGTCACTCGAATAAGTTGAATATAATGAAATGGTCACACGTCTTGCAGCAGTGCCGTGTCATGGAGGTAGTGACGTTGGGATGCTGCTGGTTGCAGAATGATAAATAGTTACTCATGCAATTTTGCATGCGGAGTGCAGCAGAATAATACCTTTTGTACGCACGTACAACAACATTCAATAGAGCTACTTAATGTATGTGTGCATATTATATGACAAAAAAGCGTAAAGAATAGAGGAATCTAGGACAGCAGACAGGCAGCAATTCAATTTTTAAAAAAGTTTTTTATGGCAAAGTGTAAAAAAGGTCCGTATTAAAACATTAATTGATTGATACAGCTGCAAAATTTTGTGTAAAAAGAGGAAAATGTAAGTAGTGTTGGTAAGCCATCAATTTGCAGCTAAATTGCAGGTGACCGACAGTCGATGCTTTATTACGAACTACATACCCACGTATCAAGGTAGAGCTGATTTGCGCATTTTCATTATCCGTAGGTCAGCTTTTGGTATGCTACAATTAATGAAACTAATGTGTATACATGTAAATTTATGTAGTTACACATTTATACGTGGACGGAAGCCGAAGGAACATTGGCATTTATCTGTTTGTGAGCACCTTATTGAATATTCATGAGAGTGTTAATTGTAGTTTCCAAAAGTACCAGCCTAATATTATATTAAGAGATTAGCAGAATTAATATAACCAAAACACAATGTAATATAACACCTCATCGTCGCCATGATTACCACCGCTCTAGCAGCACTGCACATGAATACAAATATGATATTAATTTAAGTTGAATAGAAAAATAAAAACGGCAAGGATAATATATGCTATTAAGTTGGCAACTGAGAAGAAAGGAGACACAGTAGGCCGACCACAACCGACTCCTCACAGAGTCTTACGTTTGATAAATGAGAGATGAAGGGTTTTGGTTAAAGTCTCTCGAGTATTTGTATATTTCACAATCTCGAAACACTTGAGTATCATTTTCATTGGATGCAAAGCAAAACTTTAGCAGGTTATTATTATAAGCTGCAATGACACGGCTTAAGTAAGGAACATTCTCTCAAGTGAGTTACTGCAGAATTACAGATCATCATGTGGTGATCTCAGACAAAAGTTTAGTTAGATAAATGATCTAGGTATGCTCATGCAATGTGCTTCTATCACCCTCTCATTATGTTCATTTCTGCAAAATGCAGTAGTCACAGCATCAGCACTATTCCCGTTTAAGATTCGCACTCGGATCTTGCAATTATTATCTACACAATCGTTATATATTTATATTACAATTAGCATTATTACCAATTCCCATTTTATACGTGATTTTTTGTTAACATTAAGAATAAATTAACTAACGAGCAAATGGCTTGTTGACTTGATGCACATTTTACGTGCTGAGCTTCTTGATGTAGCGGCAAGAGCAGCCAGTATCCATAACTCATTAGTAGACTACCAGAGAGGAGAATAAATTCTAGTAAATGATTTAAACTTGCATAAAACAAAAGCAATGTAACAAGTCAAGACAGCTCAAGTCACGGTCTCTGTGGCCCTTTAAAAATCCTTTTACTTTTTCCGTTGAGTAACTGTGCCACAAGCACTGCCTGCATGTTCCACTCTGTCTGACTGCACAACTACGTAATAGTTAATTCACTTTTTTGTGTGAAAAGGAAGACCATTTGATCATTAATTTAAGCTAGTATTAATAATGATGATATTTAAGTGAAACAGAGGGAACAATCCGCATTCTGGTAATGATAATGGATTTATTTGTAAAATGCATACCTAGTTGGTATGGTCAAACAGGTATGTATTAATGCATAAGCAATAGCTTAAAAGTATAATGGTTTGTATGAGTATTTATGTGCACTTTGTTGTTTGGATAAAAGTAATTGATGTCAGTTAGACCAAGTCTTTAGATTTGTACGGACATCAAAAGGCTGACCACGCTGAACTATGAATAATTAATATTCCCAGCGAGTATATTACTCTCATCAAAAACAGACTTTCGTGACTTTTCATTTACTAACGTACATGTAACGACGGTAAAATCAGCAAAGCAAAAGATTAAATCATTTTATGAGTTTGAAAGGTCTGTAATGAAATTTTTGTGATGAATGAGGCTAATTAGGAATGTGTACACATAATCGGCAAAGATGAGCATCTCGTTTTGTTGAGTGAAGGAAAAGGCTTGCTAATGAAAAGTAAACTCACTTGAAAGTCAACAGTTTTGCTTATTATGTTAGTAAAACACGGAGTGTAATTTCAGGATCTCCAGGGAGAACACCACAAAGACTCTTTGTCAAAGAGGGTAATTCTTGGTAGTGCTGTGTTTTACTAACTAATAGTTTCAATTAGCAGTAGCATTTTGTCACTTTGCTACGAATTTCATTTGGAAACATTGAATGAAAGTCTAAAATTGCACATTAGTCATTATCGAAAACATTTTCAAACATCAAAAGTTGCAATAATTAATGAGCATTGATAATAAGACTATTAGGCAATAGGACGCAAATAAAAAATAATAAATTATAATCATTAGTTATTTATTTGTATTCTTATATTTGCCTTATTACAGAGGAAAAATATTATTTTTCTTGTTAGCATACTACTAATCAATGATTGTTCGTCGGTGTGCAGATCTTTAGACATTTTTTTATATATTTTTTGGCAACAGTTTGCAATGCAGGAGGTTTATTGTGTTGAGTAATTAAAAATTCAATGACAATGCCGCGCAGTGTAGTAATGATTCGTTTGATTGTACTTATTATGTAGTTATTTATGTTTATACATACATCTTGATAATAATTACATTGCAGCTTTTTAACTTTTTTTCATTCCACTGGCTATCAACTGAAGTTCTAGGACAGACAGGTTTTGTTGAGGATCACACTTAAATTTCATAACTACAATAATAAAACTTCACTAGCAACAAGAATAATGAAAATGTGCATACTAATATTTGTATTTTTTCATTCATTTTTATATTTTTGTAGTCATAGTTATTACATCAGGATTATTTGTAGCGATATGCATCATCATGTCAAATAAAACAGTATAATGCGCATTTCATGTTGGATAATATTTACTCAAAAAGAATATGAGTGGATGGTGGTGGTTTCAAGTACGCATCTTCCAGTGACATAAAAGCACTGACAGAGAAACAGAATAAGATGAGATTATGATGATGATTACAACGACACAACTCATGCATCATAATAAATCCCATCTTAAATGCATTGTATGGTTCTATTTTTCAGGGTAGGTAGGTAAGATTATTGTTCTTTTTTGTTTACCCTTCCGTATTTACCCCTTTTATGCCTCAAATAGCAGAAATATCCAATTAGCCTATTTAAAACTAATGAAATTATTTATTATGTTTATTGGGGAGTTCCTTGAGTAAATAAAAATGCATACTTTTTTTCGCAAAAAACGTAGGAAAACATATGGCGAATTAATTATAATGAGGATGGCAAATTGTAATATAAAAATGCTAAGGGGCTGCCCTGAATATGTACAGCTTAAATACTCAGGTTACACGGTTACAACTATATTTTGGTATTCATAATTCATGGTAAGGTAGCTTCTCAGTTTCTTTACGACTCAAGTGTGAGAAAAACCATGTAATATTAAATTTTTGCAACAAAAAGTCCCTCTTTAATATCTACTCTGCTGAACTACATGCTCATACTTTTATGCAGTGTTATAAACATTACGTAAAAACTATGCACACTGTACATCATAACAATTACTACAAAATTTACCTTGAAGTCGTATTACACGATTCACTGACAAGACACAACGTACAGTGCATCATGCTAGTTAGCTACATTATGCACAGTAGTATGCATTGTAAATAAGTAGGAAAATGAGAATCCTAAATCTCGCTTTCATTAGCCGTTTTCATTATTTACTGCAGAAAATGAGATACAATGGACTCCTCTCAAACCAGAGGTAAATACAATAGTCGCAAAAGTTAGAAAAGACTGACTGGGCAATTAATACTGTACTTTAATGATACATCCAACTATGTATAGATACATAAAATCAAGCCTTATCTGTGCAGCAGAATAACTGCATCAGTAATAACCTTCACTTGACATGACAGTAGGAATTGCAAATGCCTAAATATCTTTGGGTAGGGTAGTTAATATCCATAAAAATAGCTTTACTCTGAATTTAGCGAGGATGGATAAAGTAAGTTGATTGTTGGTTTGGTTCATTCACAGGAAGACGTTCTCTTCGTTTTCAACACGATGTGCTCATTGTATTTCCGTTGGGTAAAAAAATGCATAAAAAATGAAGATGAGTTGATGCCCTCTCTCACGTTATCCTTACGGAGAAAAGATACGATCGTTCTCATTCCCTCTGCGTTTTGCATGGGATAGTCTTTAATTTTAATTTTAATGCGATGTTATTAGTGTGCGCAGTCTGAAAATGATATTTTTATGTATTCACGGCAGAGCCTATACGTCTCTGTTTCACAGCGACTATGATTAAAAATGACTTTTTTTCTTGGGATTCTTTTGCGAAGGAGTAATTAAGACGCTGCTCAAAATTGCTTTGTTTTTTGTAGGCATTCGCTCTTGTACTGTTTGCGTGTTACCTCACAGTGTGTTTGTTCATCAACTTTACTCAGCTTTTTGCAGTAAAGTAGATCAAATCCCCCACTACTAAAATAGCATGAGCGTACACTCTTAGAGTTCTCATTAAAGCTGATTGACTACAGCGAGGGTAGAGAAGGCAGTGCACTTATTGTTAGCAGCTAATGTAGTCCATTGTTAATGTGAGTTGGTTTTATCTTCCTTGCAACTTGGCAATGAAATGGAAAGGAAGAGAAGTAGGGAAAAGAATTGACAAAGAGGAGTGGTATTATGGAAGGCTGGAATGGACTGGTCATGTTGTGATCATTGCATGGTTTTCATCATGCCGTCATGAAATTCATTAACAATTAATGACATAATGGAAGCATGAGGATCACGTTAGTTGGGTAATCAACAAAATTCAATTTATGACCCGTTTCACTGTCCTTGGCGTTCTGGCTTTGTTTGCGGTAAGTATAAGCTTAGGAAATAAGCTGAATTGGCATGTGTTGAGTTCTATATTGTGCGACTACCATGGAGAACAAGAAAGGCAAAGAAGCACACAGCAGTAGTTGTAATTTTGGTAGTGCCAGACTGCCAGTAGTCCACACGATCATTATATGTATTACAACAATAAAAAATCAAATAACAATGTCTGTTATTTTAGTAACTTTGTTTGCGGATGTCATGAAATAAACCCATGCTGAAATGAATAGTCGTCGTAATGTAATACGATACAGATTTGATCATCCGTGTAGTCGTCATCCTTATCATTATTTTATCATCAACATCGCCAATAGTGCAAACGAAATTGAGGATAATATATTGTTATACAGACTCGGAATTACAGAGTAAAGTAGTAAATGCAGGTCCAATAAAGACAGAGAGACAGGGTCACCTTTCCAATAAAGTTTGAGAGCACACGGATGGATTCACCGAGAGTCACAGTTGGATGCATATAGTATATTATTGAAAATCATCGGCCCGTCACATGCTTTGTAAGAATAGGAGTACAAAGTAAAGAAATGGATGCAAAACAAGTTTACCCCTACTCAATAACCTGGCATATTACTGATACATATTATAATAGAATATGTGCATATCTCTTCAATTGATTTCCCTATTTTTGGATGCGTTGCTTTACTTTTCAAATTATTATATCCTTACCTTTGGTGTTTTGCTGGTCTTCTTGGCAACATTGCTGACAGCTCCGATATTTTTTGAGGGAGCTTTCAGTTTACTGCCCGCAGGGGCTACCACAGCCGTTTTCTTTGGCGTTATGGATGCGGTGGCCATTTTGATGAGATTTTTCCAGAAAGGAGCACGTGGACACTTTCAAGATGATTACACCCACTCCAATCCAATATGCACTTGATCACATTTGGCATGCCATATCCCCTTAAGTAACTGATGGCAAGTTTCGGGGAAAGTGTTATTGCGAAATTATTATGAGTGGCTGCTGGGTTAAATCCTTGTCATTTTTTTTCTTCCGTCAGATACATACGAGCTTGGTTACTTCCAACCCAATAAACTTTTTTTTCTTGTCAGTTCCTGCAAATAAATAAATAAATGGGATATAAGAAGACGAAGAAGGGCAGTTTCTAGTCTATTTTATTTTGATGGCCTCGTTTTGTACAACTGACAGTTTGCAATTTACTTTGTCCTTGAACTTGATGAGAAGATGTTATTGCGGTACCACTGGTTAACTTATTGGCTAGTGTATTGCGAATACATAACAACAGTAAGTAGATAGATTCAGTGCAGTTATGTGCATAGTCTGTAATATCCAACAGAAAATATTTGTACAAAGTATTTTTCACTCCTATCACTATATTTATGTTTGCCAAAAATATAAAGTGCAGAGAGTGAGAGAGATTGGCTGTCAAGAATTTTGCATCACTGTCATCTCAAGAAATCTCTGCAGAAAACTGGCTTAAATTTCAAGGACTGCTCTGCTCTTATGCTGGCATAACAAAGTGGAAGAATCGCAGTTGGCAAAGCCTGATTTTTTTCATGGAGGCAAATGATGAAGAGCAAAAACGAAACAATATCAGTGATTAATGAACTTGGAAGGTGGTTTTGAAACAACCTGAAAGGGAAAACCTGTCAGAGAAAATTGAGCCACTTTATTTAACTTAATTAGTTTTTCCTATGTATGCATCAATCAATCTTTTTCTTGTGCATGCCGGCGTAATAAAGTGGATTATATTGTCTGATTCTCTAAATGACATGTACGTATGCCACATTAATAAGGAGGACTTTACTAGTTTTTTTTCAGTGGGAGCTTCTCTTTAGACATATTAAAATCATACTTAAAATCATGGGGAAATGCAAATAAAACCGCAGTCAAAACATCCTCTGTTCTAGTTTCGCCAATTACACACCCCTCATTAAATTGAAAACAATGGATTTGATTTTTTAAATGACATTTACTAAGGTTAAGCCCAAACGTCAGTTTTTTTAAATCAATTTTTTCGTTCTTTGGGCAATTGGTAAAAATTAGTGCGTGCGCACATCAGGGCACCCCGTCATGATCATCCTGCCATATCCACTTTTTTAACAGATTGCCATTCAAAACAAGTATTCAATGATGCTTCTATATCTCATCTTTGTTATGATGGGTATAATATGATTACTTGGTTAATTGCATGAAAAAGTGAATAAACTAGATAATGATATTACTTTCTGTCGTTACATGTCTATGTTTGACTTGTACTACGAGCACAGAACACGCGTGCGCTGCCTTGTAATAACAATTTCCCTTTATCGATAATCCGACAGGACTGACCTAACTGACAAACCACTACCGTCATTATTTTTATTTTTATCATCATCTTATCAAGCACGACAACTTCCACTCTACCACCACCAGAGAACAAAGACAGATTTACTGCCAAACAGAAGCAACTTACATGATACACTTGCTGTTCCTCAAATACCACACAAATGCAATTTCCTATGAAAAGGTAGCAAAAGTATCATGAGTCCTGATAAAACAAATAGTTGCAATTTTAGCTGCAATGTAAATAAATAAATCAAGTGCACGGGACACAATTGTGCACAAGTATAAGCTATACGGGTCGACGACCACTGCTGCAATCACTGTGTTTGTCAGCTAATCACAAAAAAAATATTCGCGATGCACTCATATTTTTTATTTGAGCAGCACGATCCACATTAAATAGCAAGCATGTCGCCATGATGCCATGCACTGTGCACACAGAGTGACTACTTGTATGACAATGAAATAAAATGAATCGAAAAATAATTTAGAATTTTTCACGATCAGTTCAACAACCAACTATAAACCAGTAGAGAGTTGGACTTCACGAATGATCAAGTACTTCCCATCAGTAATTATTAATGTGCACTGTGTACTCTCTCCTTTGAAACTGTCAGCTTCTCTCTAACTCTCTGTTCTAGTTGTGCCACCCGGCGAAATTGTGGTCTTGGTATTATCAATATACATGGTAGTTATGAAGATGACTGAGGTGAGGTGACACAAGTTCTACCACACACATACAACAGACTGTCATTCTGTTCTATTCTATATCAAACAATAATTTTATCTGACTGTCAACGATTGAATCTTTTGTCCTGATTGATTATTATCGATTTTACTTTCTACGCACATGTGTTTGTAGAGAGACGGACTTAGTTTAATTCCTATTTACATTATAAGTAGGTACACATATTATTACTGTTTTGGGGTGGTTGCATAGGATCAAATGAGTAATGACACGTAAACATATATACAGAGTCACAGTGAACACGATGCTTTTGTGATAAGATAATATGAAATATTCCGACTGTATTGATAAGTAACTCAATTTAATGATCTTGCTATCACTACTCTTGTTACTATTAATCAGTTATCTATTTGAAAACTCCCACTTGGCTATAATCAAATAATTTACTGATTCTCGTTCCACATTCCTCATTGTTGACGTATAGAGAAGAGGTGGACAGATTAAAGTGTAAATAAATCAGATACTTTTTCTGTGTACTCATTTGTCCCACAGAAAATTTTTATGGTTGTTGTTACGTTATTACCTCCTACAAATGTCTCTATACAATATCCATTTGTACTTATGAGCTTTAGACACAAATTACACACACGTGTAAAAAAAATTTAATGTTCCATAAAATCTCCCCTCGCAGCAAAAATGTGCGAGGTGACTCTACGACTACGACTGTTGTCCTTGTTTCAACAGGATTTCGCGTGCAAATGAATGCTTTCTATGTTTTGTTCGAGAGCTTTGTGATGATGGGCTCTATCGCTCAAGCATTTTACTCTTGTTTCACTTTCTTTCAGAGACGCCCACCTTTGAAATTAATTCCAGAGAAAAAAGTTCATCCATCAAAGAAAAGGTGCCTATTTTACTCTTTTTTTGTCCGATAAGATTTCGTTAACAACTTTGCCGTAACCAACACGATTTCTTAGCACCGCTTACCCAAACAACAGAAAGTGAACACACGTCGTGGGGAAAACGGAAGAAAGAGAAAAAAGTTACCTTTTCCCACTTTTCTCTAGTTCTCTTTCTCTCTCTCTCTCTCGCTTTCCCTGCACATGTCGATGAGTATGTGTAATATAACGGACACGCTAACATACAATACACATCTTTGCTCTCTACAAAACAATGTTGCAAGGGGACTTGTGTGTGTACTCCCTTGCTATTTTGTTCCAACCATCACGGAAACTTGAGAGAGAGTTGTGTAGTGGGAGTTTGCATGCTTGAATGTAGTTAGTGAATCGATAAATCGTTAGCTTTTGGTTTGTTCCGTCATATAGCCGTTGTGCTGTTGCCATTATGGTTACAGCTACCACCATTTCGAACATTGCTATTATTATTATATTTATCAAGAAGACATGCGATCACAAGAAAAGTCGGCTTTCCTTTTCAAGTGGCAATGAGCTTAGGAACGTTAGCTTATTGCTACATATCCAAAAGTGGATAAGACGGAGAAAGATAGGAAGTTGAACCGACTGACTGTGAGACAGTTGAACTCGGGGAAAAATAGAAGGAACGATGAAGAAAAAAAGAACATGCAAAGGAAACGATAGCGTCAACAAGAAAAGTGAACAATGAACGAGGTCGTTGATGCAAATGAAAATGACAGCTTCTCTACACAGCCAAAACTAAAAATTGAGACTGCCGGCATGTGTAGTTATCAGAGCGGAGAAAATTACTCGAGTAGTTTCCCGTACGAGAAACATTATAAAAATCGGACAACAACATAAATTCTTTTCCCAGTCTATTCATCTCTTTGTGAAAGCAGAGGTGCATATATAAATGTAAAAGTACCGAAATGGAATGCAATTTTTATTTCAGCCCACCCAAATGGTACTAAAATAGTGTTATTACTGTACGTCATCGACCTACTTATTTTTTTCTCCTACGTAGCTACTCAATCCAGTCATTGAATGCAAGAAATAGTCCGCGGCGTATAGGCGGATCAAAGAGAACCAAGAAGATAAAATCTCTTTGAAGAAATTAGCGATTACAAATCCATCCGTTTCCTCTGTTCTTTTCAAATAGTTTTCTCACAATATCTTTCCTTTCTAACCGTCAATCCAAAAAAATATGTTTTTTCTAACTGTTTTCCCGATGCTACTTGGATAATAATAATAATAATCTTTTCAAAAGTTATAAGCATTTGAGTGGTTTACTAGCCTCTTTAACCGAATTGCTCAATATCTCACGTGTCAAATTAATGTCTGGAGTGCCTTCCTCAATTTTGCTACGTGTACAATTTCAGAACAACTTTGCTATTTTTTCTTTCCCTTAACACATGCAGGCAAAGACCACATGACGGTAGACTTGACACGGATTTCCAGATGGAATTACTACTACCTCTATTACCCCCAAATCCCATCACCTCCCTTCAACTAATAGAAAGTCTCTTTCCGTAAAAGCTATTATTTTGTTTCAGGAGAAAGTCGTTTTCATCCAACATTTCCATAGTCCCTTATTCATTTAAATCTAGAAACACACAACAGCACAGCACGTGTACATGCATCCACGACTTAAGGAACAGTCTAAACCAAGGTCTTTCTACTGATGTGCGGTGTGGGCACTTATGTGGACTTATATTATAGTACGTAATATTCAGTATCACATGCACAAAAATGTATTTTAACCTGAGCTGTGGTAGACGAGGATGATGATTTTGGTCGAGGACAGAGCTACAGAGGTTGAGAGGAAGGAAGAACGAATTCACTTTTTGATCTCTTTTAAATCCCTCCCATATACCATTTGTGTGGTAAGATAACTATGGAGGGATGGTCAATAATTGAAAAGTTCCCTCTTGTGGCGTCTGTCTAGGAAATGATTCCAGATTTTAAAATATCGACTTACTTGAGCAAAATCTTTTGGATTCCGGTAGAAAAGTAAAAAAATGAGCGCACACAGGGATGTTTTATTGTGTGACTCTCTCAAAAGGATTTGCCAGTCATTGAGACATCGAGCACACACTGAGGAGAAGTACAACTCAACGTACATCAACGGCCAAACTTCCAACCTTTCTGCGAAACTAGACTCTGCCAACAATAACTACGATATGCCAAATGCATTATATTACACGATTGTAATGGTAATGATGATTCTAACCATTTCTAGCAGACCGGTAATATTAGATCCCGGTCGGTTTGTGTTGGTTGGTGGTAAATGGTATTTCCCACTTGTTTTTTTACCAGAACCACAGTAGCAGTAACGAAACGTGAAATGTATGTAGGTAAAAAATATGAATAAAGAAGAGCACCGCAATAAATGCCAGAAAAGAAAGGCAAATTAGTACTAACAATCATAATAATCATAACCATTTAAACGCTGCAAGGAAGGTACATGACAGAAAACCTCAGAAAATTGTTTTCCATTCGGGGAATGAAGTTTAGACATCAATGCCAATAGTAATGCTTTCATGTTTTGCATTTTTTTAAATGTAGAACATGGATTGTAAAAGCACATTGTAAAAATATGCAACGGTTGTACTTTACTTTCATGTTTAATGGAAAACCACGACCGCCACCGGCATTACAGACTGACCCATAAAAATCATAAAGCATATTGTAAAGACTTTAAACATATTGTTACCTATTATGCATAATCTTTATCATTGTTATACAGAGATGCTATTATTATTATTATTCCTGGGATTGATGCAGGGTAAAATGAAAACTACATTTATGACTGCACTCGTTGTTCCATCGTTCACATCACGTCACCACCTCCACCACTACAACAGCTACCATCATCATCAGCATAATAATATTCTCATCAACATGATGATCATCAAGAACATGATCATATCAACTCATAGGCAAGTGCACAAACAAAACAAGGAACAACCTATCATCACATGAATAATACGATTATGTAGGTAGTACTCCACTTTTTGACTTTTAAATAAGCTTCTTGCAGGTAACAACATTCTTGTTCTTTCTTTTCATAATGTAATATTCAATAAAGTGCTAATATCGATGACTGACTTGTGTGTACTGGCTCACCATGAAATAACCTTGAGAATGTAACATCAACATCATCATTCTCATGAATAGCGTGAAAAGATCCGAATGAACCAGCAACTCAACTGTTCAGTTTTTTGTGTACTGATGCAGTCACTCGTGGTCTTTTCTATTGCTGCTGCTGTTGATGTTGTTGTTGAAGGAAATTTGCAAATCATCATTTTGTGTGTCTGCTCATTAGACTGTTGATGTTAAAAACATTACTTACGAATACCTGCACACCGAAATATTCGTGTGCATTTTATGTACATATTTTTCGTTTAACTTCTCGCCAGAAAAAGAAAATAAAAATCTAAAAAAAAGTTGTCGGAATATTGCCGTTGCTACCACCACTCTAACTCGTGCATGAAGACAAGTTCATTCGAATTCATACACGTACCCAGGTTATACCTCATCTACATAATAGCCTTTATTTAAATATGCATGTCATTTTCTTTTTGCACTAGAATTGCATATATTGCATGTACAGTTCTGTACTATATTTTTGTTACTTTCCATTCACTCTATATTTCTCCCCTGGCAATGTCATGCCTTCCGTCCGATCGTCATTCCCGTTGATGTACGTGTGAGCATAGAAAAGTACTTTGAAAAGTTTTTCTTTCTGCCATGAGAAGCCATTTAAATAAAATGTTCATATCCCCTTCTAAGATATATTATTCATGATCATCATATTTTTAGGCTCATTGGTTAAAAATGTATGAGGTTATTTCATCATTTTATTTAATGAGCCTGGAGCAAACTCTGGTGGGAACGGACTTTTTGAAATAAGTACACTATTTGCGTGATTTGTGGCCAAAAAGCAAAATTAATTTAAAGTAAATGTAATGAAATGCTAAAGATGAGAATATGCTTTAAAATTTATGTACTACTGATTTTGTGAAAAATAAAGGAAGATAGGATTTAAGGACTACTAAGCGTGGTTCAACGTCCAAGAAAATATTTACTTTTTACGTGGATTATGTGTTAATCAACATTACCTGGGAAGTACAGTAGGCCAACCGACTGAGAATATAAAGCTGTATGGAGAGCAGAAGACCACTTTGGTAATAAAGCGGAATAAATTACACCCACATTTTTAGTCAAAAGTTACACAATGGCATTAGCGGTAGAAAGAAAGGAATATACTCACTCACTGCACGACATATTTGTACGTAGTACGTATATTTACGCACGATCACGCAAGCAAAGAAGCGAAACAATTGTTCCAACCGTTGCTTATTATTATTATGTATGTATTTATTCCTCTGATTCCATCCAAATCACCACAGAATGACGGCAAATCACAAGACTTTCATGGAGTAGTTTTAGTCAGTCGTGTGCAATTGTATGTATCTCAAAGATTAGTGTGTGCAAAAAAACGAGGGCTATAAAATAATAATGATTCAGCCGAGGATTCCTTTTCATTCCACGATTTGTACATGAGAAGATGAAAAACTATTTTTTTTCAATTACATACACGGACTGCAATCAAAGCACAAAATAAGTAGAAACACTGACTCCTTTAATTTCGGAGGGAACAATTGTCCGAATATATAAAAACTGAGGAGTCTCAGGCAACAAAAGCACAAGAAAATCCAAGTAGCAGCGTGAGCAAGCACGATATAATGACGAAAAGAGAGTGGAGAAGAATAAAATGGTAATATTCAGTCCAGCTCCAAAACGGAGACTGACTGGTGAGTCAGAGAAAACTCTGTTTGCTGGAGTGTGGTAGTTGTAGGTGTAGGGCTGGTAAAAGAGAAAACACATAGGAATCTCTCACTATCTCCATGCATGTCTGTAGAAAGAAATGCGAGAAAGGAAAGAAAGCGAGACACACAAAAAACCCGAAAGAAGCCAATGTCAGAAATATATGGCGCTACGTGTGCAAGAACTGTGATGTTATAAGCAACCACCTCCACACATGCATGTACAAAAGCATTCTATACACTTACTCCATCTTATCATCCGGTTCCAGTGAGCATTTATGTATAATATGCACATATATATATACATCCTGACAATCAATGTGCCTCCAGTAATGGTAGTCTAAGAAGCAAAAGCGCAGCACACATGTTCAAGTAGAGTAAATATTATACATCCTTCTCTAAATAACAGCAGAGAGTGAGAGAATGGCATTGTATATTGTGCATTGTTATAATATAGGCATATGCTCTACAACTTTGGTCATGACGACGGCGATGATGATGAACCAAGTGAAAAGACAAATGTCTAGTCTTACTTTAACTGGTCATGCATTTGTTGGTGGGGGTACGTTATTGTGTGTTAGATGGTACACCGACAGAGAGAAAGTTGAGTTGGTAGCTATATGAGTGAAGGAAAAGTGCCAATACATGTTCGTATGAACCAACATTGTGATCCAGCTGCTTTAAAGGAATTATATTATTTCAAGAGGAAATGTATGTAAAATTCGGGTATTTTGCCTACACCGCACACACACAATACATGAATGCCTACTTTCATCCCACGAATTGTATTGGCCTCTCTTTCGCCTACCCTACGATTTATTTCTATAGCGAATACATGCTTACTGTATTATGTGTAAAGTCTACATGCATTTCAGTCACCCTCCTCGGCTGATGTATGTGCTTTCTTGAAAATCAATACTTTTCGGTGGAAGAAAATGATGGTATGGTGGTGCTAGCTAACACGAAGCTGGTGGTGCTGGAAACTAGAGATTTTTCGCACAAGCGCTCCCTCCCGGCTTTTGTCTGCGATCTTACTTATGATACTTCCAACGGAACCACCACCGAACACCGCTATACCACTTTATCTCATTCGAGTATCAAGCTTTCAGCAATGGACAGGAAAATGGAAAAATGCTGCTGACAACAGCGACGTAGAAACGTGTAAGAATAAAGAAACTTAATATGGATTATGTCTAGATGGAAAAGGGTGCTCGCTTTTATGGAACTGGGTATTAGTTTTTTTTGCATACATACATATGGATACATTGTACACATTTTCATGATGACCGTCTTTAGAAAGAGGAACGAAGCAATAGCCTGGAAATGATCTTGGCATTCTAAACTTTACCTGCTTGCTATTCTTAACATTACGTAAAGAAAATATGCTACTGCCATTTTTTGGTAATACTAATAACATATCAAAATGTCAATTGTACTTTGTCTGATACTAGAACACACCTACTTGTTTTTTTCACCATGAAATTTAATATTGCACAATATATCATTACTGCATATTATTTTCGTCTGGCCATGACAATAGGCGAATCCACTACTGATTTGCTTTTTTATTGAGAACAAAACAACCTAACAGCTAGTGGGTGGCATGTATTGTTGTTGTTGAACAGGAACACTACTGATTTGTACAAATGTTTACTACCGTTACCTGTGTAGTTGCAAATATTGTTTTACATTATTTTCTACACGATTGCAAAAGAAACAAATGGTTTTTCTATATAAAGTGAGGTTTTTCCTTAACAAGACAGTGTACAACATTTCATAGAGAAAAAAATGCCCTATTCCCTTTGCTATATAAGTGCGTAAGTATAAACCCGAAAATTGTAGTCAAGAAAGAGAAGGAAAAACGGTTTTATTTATTAAAAAGAATAGGTCTACAATCGTATTAACGAGCTGAGACCCCTTTAATATTATGGAGTATCCTGAACCTGATGGTAGTAGTGTGCAAGTTGCAAGCTATGATTACTGGGGTCATCAGTAACGGTCCCCGTTGATATGAAATGCTAGTATATTTCCATTTACTCAATGGGAAAAAACGATAAAGACCTCCATGGGGAATACTGGAAACGTGAGTAAAAGAGAAAAGGCTACTAAATGTAATGGACTAACAAACAACCAGCAGGGCCGAGTCGAGTAGCACAAGGGCAGGTACCAAAAATGTTAGCCATTTTTTTCTTCGCGTGGATGCAGCTCTCGACTCAAAATGAAAGAGTGAAAAGAAAGGAGAGCAACAGAATCCTTTGAAGTCTCCATGTTACTTTTTCACCGTCTCCTTTTCTCCTTTTCTCCCTTTATACATTATTTACCATTAGAGAAGCGTGCCCTGCTCCAGGCCGGGTGAAAACATAAACGGATCTACGAAGATAAACGCGATTTGTATTATGTAGTGCCCCTGCTTGCCACCGCTCTGCTTGTAGTCATGATGTGATAATAATAATGCACTGATGCTAAAACCACTATAATCATCGTTGCATCTATATATCTGCCACTATAATATCCTAGTCATCTTTTTCAAGAGAACAATAATTTCGTATTCAACTAACGACATAAGTCAGATATTATGCTGGCATTGAGTGAACAAAACAGGTAGAACCCCTACCATTTTGTTAACTCGTGGAGGAAGCATCGCTTTGCTACTGTTTTTGCAACAGCTTCCGCTTTTTTGTTACTTGGTTACTTGAACCCCAACAAAATTCATGAGTTTTGTAGGAAAGATGGGTATCAAGTTAATATAATGACATGCAAGTTTATCTAGATTATTGCTATTATTTTCCATACAATCCTTTGTTTTAAAATGTGTTGGAAAAGTTGGCGTACTAATAGGTGGCATTTGCATAGAGATGTGCTTGCTTACCTACAACAGGAAAATTCGCATGCACAGGGTAGAAACGTGTTCTTCAGTTGATAAAAATCCAGGTATCATCCGGCCTTGCTCTACGATGTTCGTATTAAGACTCACTTTTCTATAAATGTGCACACTTCAACTCGATTGCCACACTACTGGACTGGAAACAAGTTTGTTAAAGTTTTTGTTATATAAACAAGTGGTTTTTCAGCCAGTAGAAGCGTGATGGTTATTAGAAAATTGATTCGTTAATTAATGTTCACAAACTATCCACCAGTTCGTTAGGATTCACGTAAGCATAGTTTATTTACATAAAATGTATATTTTTATTTCGTTTTCTCGGTAAAATGAATAAAATCTATTAATCAATTAATTTCGTCACTAAACACCTCACTCACAAATTAGCATTTTGAGTTTATAAGAGCAATAATAAACGTTCATTTAAGAATAAAATTTTCGAAATAACAGTTCTCTAGCTTTGTACACTTTTAACAGGGAGACTTGTATGATTTTTTACAAAAATTTACAATAAAGTGTACAATGGCGTGCTATTTCAAATGAAGTAATTCTTTGTTACGCCAAGTGGCGGTAGACAATGCTAATGTTAAATGCAGTATCTACAACAAGAGCAATGGAAGAATTGTTAGTTGTCAGCTTTACAGAGGTAGCCGAGAGAAGTGCATTGTTAGTTACTGCAACTATTGGTCAGTGGACAACTTTTTTCTCATGTCACCTTCCATCTCTCTCGTCATTCTTTTTATTTAGTACCAATGCACGCAGCAGCAGACTAAACGTAATTCACTTGCGTTTCGTGTGCTGTCTGAACAAATACTACTGGTGACTGACTGGCTGGCTGACTTTTGTAACGAAACCGTGATCACGATAATAATGATCATCATCATCAAGTACATCAATTCTGTAGTAGTGCTGGTAGTACTAATAGAAATACCTACAGAATACATTATGCTTGTTGTAGTAGTACTTAATATCATTTGTGAGTACACACATGTGCTTTTGTTCAATAATTGAACAGCAGCACACGGTTTTCTGGTTTGGTTTGCTTACTTTGCACAATATGATCATCATTGTCTACACGAAGCAACATACAGAAGCCAGCAACTAACTTTTGGCGTACAACAACGCGCAACGCTTCCACTTACTACTACCGCCAAACAATCCATAATACGTAGCATAAATATTTTGTAGCATACGGTTATGGAATTCTTCTCTGTTATAACTTGCCTTCATCTCTGCTAACACAGCTTTAACTGTCGTTATAATTATAACATTGGTTAAATCTTACTGTTTGAGACGCTGCTTCCACTGGTATTACCCTTACCATTATTGTTCGCATTATTGGGAAACAAACGTCAAGCGGCAGGAATGGTGTGTTCAGCATTAACATAAAAAATGCTATACAAAACTAACTATATAATATTGCAGTAATCCGGTCGACGTCAATTTTTACTACAATTCATAGTAATAACGCACAAAAAAACTCTCAAACACACAATACGAATAGCAGAGATCAAACAACGGTGGAATTCAGTATGTGGACAGGAAGCTAGTCTTGATGCCATTCACATTTACATAAAATTTATTATTGGAGGGAGAGAGAGACGATGGATAAAAGAGACATAGCGACGTATGTAATATAAACTAATATAAACTGTGGCGATGACGATGATGATGGTATCACGCATCGCGCATACTTAATTTTTCGGTAGAGCAATAAAAGGCAGGTGAATCATTACCTACACAGCAGAAATACCAGCACACACGTTTAGCTGAGAGAACGCAACCAAGATAGATTTAGAGGAGCCGCTGTGTTTTATAGGCATGGGCAGCCATCTAGCATTTGGCACAAGCATTTGCATTTTTTTCTGTTAAAAAAATCTTCAACTAAATATATACCGCAGTGATAAGCGCATTCATAATGTATGCAATCCAAAGTCACAAATTTCAATTTAGGCAGTCAAAGAGGAACAAAGTAAAAATGTCAAAAGACAGGTATGCATATGAATCCGTGTTCTCATTTATATTTTATTTTTTAATATTGTGCTGTTTGTTTGCTACTAAAAAATACCAGGATTTCACTGGAATTAGAGTGGACTCCAACGACACTGCGACGCAGTTCTTGAATATAAAAAATATATAAAAATATGTGGATGTCCTTTCAACCAGTCCTTTATTTTTAATGGTTTAACCATATTCCGTTGCCTACGAATGGGTACGTTGCTCCCAATTTATTTATGTATGTATGTAGGTGACATGAAAGCAACGGATGTACATGTTGTTGGAACTGTGAATTTAATCATCGCAGGTACCAAACCCGTCGGTAAGTAATCATGTTCCATGTCTTAAAAATCTGAATATTTTCCACTGCTGTTGGTATGTGGTGTAGTGTCTATCCAAGCCACCTTGTGTGTCTTCCATTGATTTGATTTCCACTTTATTGATATGCAAATACATTAAAACTGAAAATGTGCCACTTGTGTAGAGTGAAGACATGTCATACTCTCGCTCCAGCTAACGAGCAGAGTAACTGTTGTGTACATTGACACTGATACCATTGCACTACAGAGGGTAATCGGGAAGTAAACTGTTTGAAGAATTATAATCCAATATTTCCACTTTCAGCTATCCATCAAAGATATATCATATAATCAAGTTAGTTGGAGATAACCTTGTTTTATTTAATCGTCAATGCATACAAATAAGCTAATTACACTTATCAGTCAGTGGAATAATCATAATGTATGTACATAGGTATGTATCTAGTAGTAGTATGGAAGGTGAATGGGGTGAACATTAACTGCTTTCAATCTATCAATGTGTCGTAACACCTCAAACCGGCATCGTTACTACCTGCTAGTAACATTCTCTTATCTCTTGTACCATCTATTTTCTTTAAAGACCACCACATCATCATCATGCAAAACAAGAAATAAACATCAAAAAATTAACGACATGTTTAGTACCAAAAATGCATGGACACTTTTGCATTTACTCACTCAAAATATTTTGTATAAAATGGGATGCGAGATAATTAAGAAAAGTATATCTTGGAAAACGTAAATGGGCGGAAAAGTGTAAGTGACATGACACGATAATAGTGTTGGAGGCAAAAATTGTTATTTCTTGCTTACTGCTGTTGCTGTTATATGCTTCTTCTTGTTTTACTACTGCTGGAATTGGAAAATCAGTTTAGTGATAACACTGCTATGTATGCTGCTGCGCTCTTGTTCATCATCATTATCATCATCATCTCAACCATCACATTATTATGCCAGCATGCAAGCCACAAAAGCAACAAAGGCAAAAGCAAAACCTGAGACGTTGGGTTTTTCAATCTACCATATAATATCTATAGGTATGCATACAAATGTAAGCTTCTCTACATAAGGGAAAGTGTAGAAACCACGGCAAAGCTTTTATCCCATTTCTCCAAATCTGTTCACCCTTTATCATCCTTTCCCAATTCCACAAACGTTACAATAGCCAGCCCCACCCCATGGTAAGCGACTCCATGTCTGGTGACCATTCCCATCTAAATATAAGCAGAAAAGGCGGAAGAGAGCTACAAATGGTCGGCCCAGGGATAACATGGCGCCAGAGTTCTGAGGCGATATTGAGGCTTGCTAGCTATTCATATAGGGAGAGAATTTGGGATAACATGAAAAAGATACGCTGCTTCTCCCCCGTTCTGAAAGCCAGTAACAGACGATATCACTGTAAACTTGTATATGCATTTTATTTTGTAGCCAGTGTCTATGATTGTATGTCTATGTTTGTTATATGAATGCATACTGTGGAGTTTGAACATTTTTGTTGTATGTGTGTACGGAAAGAACGGATGGATGGATGTAAAAAAGACTAGTCTGCTTCAGGAGAGTCAGCCAGTCAGTCAAGTAACACACACACACTCACACTCCGCGTTAAAAAGTTTTTGTTTTGTGCTCTTATGTTGTATAATGGTGGTGTTGATGGTCACACTGGTCCAACACACACAAAAATATATAAATAATTTGGAATCATCGTCGTCATACATAATATCAAAGGACAATAAGAGTAGTCGAAAAAGATAAAAGTTGCGTTATTGTGTGTGTGCATGTGTGTGTGTTGTTGTAAACATTGGAGAAAGGTGTTAAAATAAAAGGCATTTGTGTAGTGAAAGAGAAAAAACAATGTCCAGTCTAAATAGTTTATTTTCCTTCACAAGCCCAGCAGTGAAAAAGTTGTTAGGTTGGAAACAGGGGGATGAGGAAGAGAAATGGGCAGAGAAAGCTGTGGACTCTCTTGTGAAAAAGTTGAAAAAGCAGAAGGGTGCCGTTGAAGATTTGGAACGGGCACTTAGCTGCCCTGGAGCAGCAAGCAAATGTGTCACCATACCGAGGAGTCTTGATGGACGGCTGCAGGTAAGAAGAAAAACCATTTGGAGTGGAGGAGTAGTTTAGTGCAAAGAAAACAAAGATATTTTATGCGAGTTTAGAGAGATCACCGAGTAGAATATATTGGCGTGCTCTCTGCTGCTCCTGTTACATTTCACGCTTCACGAGGAATCAATATTAATTGTCAAGGTTCTTTCTTGAGAAATCTTTTTCCGAGAAAACATGAGCAATCATGATATATCATGAGATAACAAATTACTCTGTGCACTGAGGAAAAGTCAGAGAATAATGCATTTTTTGTGCTGTCGTATTTTTAAAAATTCTTTTTTTTTTGCTTTGACACAGCATATCCGTTATAGTTCCGTAATATTTAGCGCATGGATATATATTTAGATATTTATCAAGTTTTGAGAATTGGATGTGAGTCATATAATTTTATACGGTACTTGTACAGGTGTCTCATAGGAAAGGACTTCCACATGTGATCTACTGTCGAGTTTGGCGATGGCCGGATTTGCAATCTCATCACGAGCTAAAACCACTAGAGTGTTGTCAGTACCCATTTTCTGCGAAGCAGAAAGAGGTATGCATCAACCCGTATCATTACAAGCGGGTTGAGAGTCCGGCCATCCTCCCGCCTGTCCTTGTGCCAAGACACAGTGAGTACCCTTCCACGTCCAGCGGCATGTTGCCCTACTCACCTGTCTCCGAGCCTGCAATGCCACATAACGTTGCTTATTCTCATAACGGTTTTAGCACAAGGTAACATATCCACACTATATATTTACATAATAGATTAATTGCATCGTATAAAATAGCTATGCAAACGTAGCCATCATCCATTTAAATATATTTGCATTCTCTCTATGTAGCACCGCATCAAACAATAATGGACCTAACTCACCGCCAATCTGTATTCCAAGTCCTGGCAGCTCACAACCTCAAAGTCCTTACACAAACACGTCTTTGACTGAAAGTCCTCCGCCCGCGTATAGCCCGTCAGAAGATGGACAACCCAATTTAGGAGACAACAGCATGGACACGATTCCACCTGAAGTATCAGCAGTCCCATTCCAGGTACCAGATTTAATCTCCTCTCTTTTCGCTTGTTTGCAATGCGTATCATTTCCTGTGTGGGTTCTATGAACACATTATTTTTCTGCTTGTTGCATCCTGCATCCCGGGAGATAAGAAACGCTTTTTTTGCTAATGCTAAACCCAATATTAATGCCTCGTGTTATTTTTCCAAGTATTTCTCCTCCACTCTGATACCGATATTTTTTACACGTACATATTATTACACACTGAATAATATTCAAAACTCCAATTCGTCATAAATCACTTTGGTTTCGGTGGTAATGATGACGATAATCACGAAGTTGGCAAATCCGAGAAGTGATTCGCATGAGTCATTTAAAATTACATATTTGTTACATTCCCCCGATAAGACATTTTCTGACCAACTCATATTTTATTTCAAGGCTTGTCGCTCAAATGTACAAGTATACACTATACAGCATAATATCAGACATAATAATAATATTATAAAAGCACACATCAATTCTCCAAAATGCCAACAAGAAAGAAAAAAAGACTTAAAGGGTTAAAGCAACTTTTTATATATTATTTTTATTATTTCCATCTCCTACCAATTACTCACATGGTTACTTTTTCTTATAATATCTACCATCTACAATAATAATTTCATAGTATAAAAAACCATATCAGCTAATCAAAGAGTGAAATTCATAGTAAGATAGAGGTTGCGAGAGAGAAATATATATATAGAGAAAAAACGCCACCACCACCACTCATAATTCCTGAAGGCTGACTTTAATTATGGATGCTGTTCATTTCATGTCAGGCTATTATGAGTTACTTGACCGTGCATTAACAAAAAGGAAAACAACATGGCAACTTCTACGAATTTGATGACTAACGTGATTCCCTTTTAATAAAAGTCATCTATAGGTACACATTTTCCTATATACTTAAAAGAATGCCCGCTCAGCTTATATAGCTATATCACACCAGAATGTACTACATTTACATGCAACTCTTTTTTTTATTCTTCCTCACTGCTGCACTGACTGACTGCCTGCCACTGCTACTTTTAATAGTGGCATTGGTTTGTTCTCTCTGGCAAAACCCTTTTGCCTGATGCTCTGCATGTGTAACTGGTCCTGCCTTTGTGCCTGGCAAACATGCATATTATTGTACACGGTCTTCGTTTTGTGTGAAGTGCGGTGGTGGTGGTGGTGTGTTTTTTTTCTTCTCTTTTGCATTCTACAGAATGTAATATCAAACCTGCAATCATACCTTCCTAATTCCATGCAAGCAAGGTGCAATGCATTGAAAATTATTTTTACATATTATACACAGTTTTTTGTGCCGTTTTTAGGTATTATACCTTAATAATAATATCCATGCATATTATGTATATGTCCTGCTTGCTCACTCGCTTTACATTTAGGATATCACTTTTAGGTTTGATTTATATGATCTTTTGATATCAAATATGAGGACCGACTACTTCTCCACACACAAACAACAACAGCACACTTAATTGCAGACCTCGACCAAGGCTACGAAAAGCGTATTAGGTATGCATAAATCTCTCCGTATAAATAATATGAGCATAATATTATTATCTACTTTGCAATGTTGCTCTGCACGACCAGCAAGTGATGTAAAGTAGGTATGTATGTATATTCAATCTGCAGTACCTAATAATAACATCTCGTCAGCAGCAGCATATTACGTCAGAGATTACTTTCAGGTGCACGTTTATAAGGAATCTTGAATTCTCGGATTTCAGCACACTGAATACGTTGTCGTTGGTTGTTGATGATGTTAAGTGTGTGGGTAGCTTTGGAGCAGAAGCAGCATATCATCATCTTCTTCACTATTTTTTTGTCCATTTTACTTGACATGCCCTTTGCAAACTTAATAGCTATAATAGCAAACCATATGAAAAGTGACCAGGGCAACTAGCGATACATAGTGTACATGGGTGTAGATATGGGTGAAGAAATGAGAGTCCATAAAACGCACAGGTTAATTCCTAGCTAATGTCGTGTGACTAAGTCGTGACTTCAAAAAGAAAAAAAAATCTTAACAAAGGAGCAAGAGGCCAGTACACATTATAATTATCAATATTTATGTGTGTAATATGTACCACAAAACGACCACAGCTACAGCTTTAACTCTTTTGCTGTTTGCTTTTTTTGTGGTTTGCTCACCTTCTTCTTCATAATCTCTTGAACCAGTATGACGAGCAGGGGCAATATATTTTGTCACACTAAAAGGAAGTGTTTAGGCATACGCCAGTGTATGTTGCAGAGCATTTTTTTACATTGCTCCACACACACTACCTTTTAGTTGTTAATTAAATGTGAGCCTATTCTATCATGACACAGCAGGTGTACTATTAATTTCATCTTTATTGTTCTGATAAATATCATCTTATGTCGGAAATGCTATAGGGGTAAAATATATTAAGAAACTGAAGACATGTAAAAAGGTTACTGAGTCAAAAAAGTAGTCTCAGGAGTTGTAGTGTTTGGTGGCAGTATAAAAAGGGATAATAGATATTAGCTTGAAATTTGAAACATGACGACGATCTCTGTATTCTATTTGTTCTCTGTACCCACATAGTTATTATAAGGAAGGTAGTAGATATAGTTATATCTTTTAGCTTTTTTTTCTTTCGCTGGAGACCCTATCCATATAGCCGTCGTCGTCGTCGCTCGTCATCAATCAAGAAAGTAAATGCCAATGCCATTTTATTTTACACCACCATATCACCTACCTCGCCACCACCAACCATCACGACTACGATCATAGGCCAAAAATGCATAAGCTGAAAAAGTTACATTTTGGTCTTGTGGATAATATCAAAATGTTAAATGCCATGTTTTTACTTGCTCCATCATATTACTTATTATTATTACTATTATTGTTATTACTAATGATGATGATGACTATGATGGTTCGTTAGCTGTTCGTCTTTCTCTCCCTTTCCTTCACCTTCAACCTAGATAAAAGCTTTCTGCTCCTGTTTCCATTATATTCAATGAATTCCAGGGGAATTGGACGAGTGAGTGATAGAAAAATGGATTTTTTTTACAGATTATAGGCTTTCCCGTTATTATTTCTACTGCTCCTGTTAGAGAAAAAGGAACGTTTTTTTCCTCTCTCTTTTATGTAACATTATATAAGCGTAACGCATCATCTACTGTAATGATCTATGTTTTCCGCAACCAAGTAAAAATAATATGTCTACTACTAATCATTGGAAAAGACCCGTTAAAAAGTGATTGACTGAAAAAGAGTCAAGTCAGAAGGAAAAAAAAGAAAGGAAAAGGAGAAGAAAAGGAAGACAGAAAGAGAGAGGGAGCCAGAGAGTTGAGGGCTAACTAACAAAGTGAAGAGCGTAAAAAATTATATTTATTATTATTACTACTCGTATACATTGTGTGGTGGTGTAAGTGCTCATTAAGTCATATAAATGCAAGTGGTGGAATGAGTGGTATTATTTCATTTGGGCTTAATTTCCAATACTCCATACAAAGTATATATGTATGTATGTTGAGAGATAGGTATGGATGTACAAGAAGTGGAGAGTAAGGGAAGGATAAAAGGGACGGACTGACGACGACGTCTACTTCAGCTAGAAATCAAACCTTTCACAGAAGGAGATCGTAATCCAACACGACAAATGAAAAATCTCAAAAAGATGTACTTGTTTCATCTTACCAGGCCCATATATCTCTGATTGTTGTTGTTGCCAGAGAGGCCCTCCGTATTCTGCTATGTTAAAAATATGTTCAACAATTCATAACAATAGCAGCTACATACGTACGTTTTGTAGGGAATTGCATGCTACAATCTTTTAGTATAAGCCAAGGGATCAAAGATACTCGTTTTCCTCCCTTTTTTACGATCTTTATTTTTATATGCCTTTGTACAAGGCAGCGCAGAGGACAGGACTATCCAACAAGTGAGTATTAAAAGCAAAGCAAGGAAACAACGACAACAACGGTTTGTTGTTATTATGAGTATAAAAATATTGGGAAGATTGAGGGAGAAAGAAAAGAGTGACTTTATCATCAAGTTATAATGACTAGGCAAGTAATAGAGAGGTGGATTGAATTTAAAGGAAAATTATCATTACAGATTACAAACATATTATATTATGCTGCTCTGCTGCTGGTGTACAGGTCTCTTTTATAGAAAACTTATTCCAAATATCTGTGAATGCATGCAAGTATACACATATATACATTTTGTATGGTTTGAAACCTGCATAATGTCAGTAATAATATTATTGATAATCAACAACAGAACCAGCACAAACTGCTCAGTTTAGAGAAGAAAAAACCGAAGAGAAAATGAAAAAGGATTGATATTATTTATACGTAAAATTTAAAATGGCAGTAAGGGTGCTTGCTTGCTGCTGCAGACGGTGATGATTAAGATGATTATTATTTATATACATGCTTTATATTTTGATACGCTATATATGTGATGTTTTATGGTAGCAATAACAACAATATTATCTAATATGAAATAGTTATAAAAAATCAAATAGTAGTACTGCTGGTTGCTGGTGAATGATGCATTTATCTACTTGATTTCATACACCATCTGATTGATCATCGTCCCTCATTTTTTCTTCATTTTTTCTTCTTTCTTTGCACCATCACCATGATCATCGTCGTCATGATCAGCAGCACCAGAGAAGTTTTTATTTTTCTTCACTTGTGTTTTAGGAAGGGAAAAAGACGATAGTGATGTTAGTAGAAGAAGAACGAGTACACATAACTCTCTGGCGCCAGAAAGTATGTATATATGTATATAATATGCATGGGTTTTTTCTTCATCTTCTCTTCTACCAGCGTGATGATGAGTAGGTTAGCCAAGGTACTCCTGCTTTTAATAATGAAAACCTTTCTAAAAAGGTTCTCCTTCTAAAAATGCACTACGCACTCAGAGTCACAAAACATCTCATCATGATCATCACCTCCACTACCACAACCAAATGGTTAAGTGTATAGGGTGGGTCACTCATAACTATTTCGACAAAGCATGCCAAGAAGGCCATTTCAGCCATGAGGGTCTTTTTTAAAAAGCAGAGAAAAGGAATTATTCATGTAAAAAGAGATTCTCTCCTTCACCCAAGCCTTCTTCTGTATAACACATCGTAAAAAAATCTTTGTTCTTCTTCTCTTTCTTGTAGCCTCAAACTTTTTCGCTGGGTAAAATATGCCTGCCTGCCTACCTACGCCGTTTAGTATGGCTGCTTCTCTCTGGGATTCAGAATTATTTTTTTTTGTGAATGGCTTATTTACGTGTGTGTGTGTGTGCGTCGCACAATGAGAGGTTTATTATTCCGTTATGGTTTCTTATGTATCCCATTATTATGTTTGGTTGTATACATGATGTGTAAAATATATATAAAAAATTGCACTGGCTACTCAAATGAGTTTTCTTCATTTGTTTCTTGGAAGTAATTCTCTCTGTCGCAACAGTTTTGATGGGCATTTTATTTTACAAATTATGTTTAGACGAGAGAGTCTGCTGTTTTTTATGAGAGTTGTGGTCTCTTTAGCTACTGGATAATATATTGTATTGGAGATTAGCTTGCTTCGTTTTTAGAGCTTTTAAATGGCTATAAATGACACCATTCCCTTTGAACAAAGACACGCACCGTAATGAAGTAATAATAATGCATTTTTTAATGTGCTACGCTTATTATGAATATGAGCGATAATAGTATGGTAGTTGGTTATGGTGGTCGTCACTCGTCACATCATGGGATCATAAAAAAAGATGAGGTTTCATTCATACATTGGTAACTTAAGAGGCACGTTGATTGATATTTTTTCTTCATTTTTTTATTACTATTTGTAATCCTATATGGTAGATTAAGTGGAATCCAATACGACGTGATGTGAAATGTGTCCTGTCTGAATGTTCATTTAAAATCTTTCATTTCACAAAGTACCACGCCACCACCACCGCACCGCGCACACCGCAGAATTTTTACACGAAAAACATATTTCAATTGCACGTTATATTATTACCGCGTGCTCTTGTTGTTACTGCTTGTTGACTTGTTTAATAATGTTTATAGCGAAAGAATCAAGCATTTTCCATATATATATTTTTCAGTGTGTTCCTCACTATTAAACTGCATTTTATAGAGTAATAGTAGCAGAGTAAGTGGCAGTGGCACCGAATAAAAGGAGTGACTCTACTCGTAGATCGTAGTGGTGGTGGACTGGCAGCGATAGCAATTTGACTTTTAGAACAGGAGGAGAAGTAGTTGAAGCTAGTTTTATTTTTAATCGTAATAATAGCTTAGCCATTTCATCGTCATCATCATCATCGTCATGCTAAGCAATATCGAGTAATTTCTCTCGTTTCTCTCTCTCTCTCTCTGGTAGCAGCTTTGTGGAGCAGTTTTTTTATAGGAGTGTGCATATTACCTACAAAAGTTGTGATGATGATGATGGTGGTAATGGCAAACCAACCTGCAAGAAAACGAGAGAGTAAAGGAGCAGTTTTCTTCTTCCCTGTACTTAAGCATCTTTTTTATATTTAATGTAAAATATAATATTATTGGTAAGCATTTTGTGGAAAGACGAAGTCCAAATCCAAAGAAACTTGAGAAACCAAAATAGTCACTCATATTTGAATGCAATGTAATGTAATAATGTGTTATTCTACTTAAATGCATATACACAAAATAATATTTCGTACATGAAAGTATGAAAGTTCCCTCTGTAGTGTCTCTCTGTATGTGTGCATATCATATTTGGATGTGTGTGTACTCATGTGTGTTTTGGGATTTTCCTTCAGAGCTGTGAACTGGAAAATTTTTACGACTCCTGACGCCTGAACCTCGCATGAGTCCTTGTTTTTGGCGTGTCTCAATTGTATATGCACACAGGTTCATGGACTCTTTTTAATGAACTTAGCTCATAGTTGCTATCACAATCACCACAACTCGGCTCGGATGATCTTGACACTTGCGATGAACCACACTTTTAGAGAGCTTAGTTTTAGTTAGTTACCTTGTCTTCTTTCTTAACCTTTACGTATGTATGTAGGCATATTTTTATACTTGCCATTATGAGTTACCTAAATATTGCATGCATATATTTTTTTGTTTATGCATGCATACATTTATTAATAAAAATGCATGACGTTCACAGACCTGCCTACCTCTGCACTTGCTTTTCCCATTTGCGTTAGATTGTTCCCAAATAAATGTTGTAATGTTTGTTTTATTGGGGAAAATGCACACTTTCTGTTGTATTTTGTTTGTTTTTGTATTTAACGTCAACGTTTTACGGCAGTAATCACTTCACATGACCATAACTTTTACGTGTATGATGAAGCATATCATATCATGACACAGCAGGAAAATAATGAAAAGCTGTTGGATGATTTAAGTTAAGCCTTGTTTGGTGTAGGAATGAAACTTGCAGTCACCGTCCTCACTTCAATTATCGTGTGATATTGATATCAATAATAATATAATGATATATCCATGCAAGACTAATTGCTGACAAGTGGATGGGTCAAGTTATTCATTGGTCTTGTTATGCTTGTCCGTCCCAGACTAAACACCCCAAAATACCTTTTATTTGTAGGCTCCTTTAGCCATGAAGTCAAATTGCAAACATTTGAATATCTGTTGAATATCCATTACACACATTCATTTATGTAGAAATGTGTTCATAGTTAGTTTAGCTTTTGCCTCTTTCATACACCTACTTTGACTTTCTAATAGCTTTACTTTTACTTACATGCAATTACCCTAACTAGACTTTTTATTATGAGATATTAGCCTATCTCCTTAACCATGTATCTCACATCACCCATCCACTTTTTACCTTTTTCCTAGTTTCATAGTGTGAAAAATCTCATCATGGGCGACAGCCACCACATAATCCCTTCTATGTGGCCTTAAAGACCAACGCGAAGGGTTATTTAACAATACACAAAAGATTTTAGTATTGGACCAAGCTCGACCTTTAAAACTACTTAACATGCCTCCAGTACTGATAGACTGTACAACAATTGCCACCGTCAAAGTATACGGCAAAATCTTGACTCCATCGTCACCACCTGTTTACTCTTTCTTCTTTTGTTATGTCTATTACATTTTCTTTATTTGCTTTCCTTTTTTCCGCTGTCGTCGTCTGTCGCTATTTTTCTCTGAACTGCCGATGCATATCCATCTTTTATGCGTTTCTATTCCTTCTCATGACTTATAATACTTATTTTATATCGCTTTTTATAACAATCAGTAAATTAAGGTGCTAATTTCTTTTTTCTTTAAGCTGGAGCCGCGACAAAGCATAATAGCAACACTGCTGCTGCCACTTTACTTTGAAACCCTTTTTGCTTCCTTTGCCTGTCTTTTCGACAATTTGGATTACGGTTAAAGTTGACCAAGTTAGCTTAACAATAATAAAAATTTACACATATAACCGCCATTCTCATGTTTTCGATGAAACAAAGATGGCTTTTCTCTGCGTGCGAATTTAATGCATTTTTTATCATTGTGATTGATAAGCTTTTTAAAAAGATTAAATTATGGGGCAAACGCAGAAATAAAAAACATACGAATTTGGCATAAACATTTAAATGATAATTTTCTTTTTTGTTTGTATTTCTTCACAGGAACCAGAGTACTGGGCTAGTATTGCGTACTACGAGTTGAATAGCCGTGTGGGAGAAGTGTACCATTGCCATAGTAACGTCATCATAGTGGACGGATTCACAAATCCAAGCAACAATTTGGATCGGTTCTGCCTTGGCCAGTTGTCCAATGTCAATCGAAATTCCACCATTGAGAATACTCGACGGCATATTGGCAAAGGTACATTTTTGATTTCATGCTATTTACTATTATCAGCGCGTGGTATGTATGTTACACACATTTTTTATATAATATTTATGCTTGTTTACAGAGATGGATTAGCTATACATATAACATGTAAATGATATATAATAATAATTATAGTAAGGAAAAAAAGTGTGCGCCCAAAAACACCGCATACTTCACGCTTAAGAAGACAACGAGTAGTCCTAGTAGCGTTTTCCTTCCAACAGGAAGATAAATCACATTCCTTTTTGCTTACAAAATATTATTAGAAATGTTACAGATTATAAGAATGTATTTTAAAGCCATTATGTTACATGGAACTGGGTACATGACTCTTTTAAAAATATTTTTCTCTTTCTGTTACTCTTCTCCTTGTTGATGATGACACTACTGTAGCCAGGTTTATTTTGTTGGGTGCGAGTATATTTACAGGGAAATACTTTTTCAGTTACAAGTATAACTAAACAGAAACAGATGCACTTATGAATATGATAATTGAGTGTAGTGGAAATGTAGGTCAATCGAAAATTGAGATTTTTTTATGTTGTGTCATCAAGTCATGTATGTGTAGAGATTTTAGGTTCAATGCTGTAAACTTTTAAATATTATTATGTGCATACATACATTATTGTATTCACGTGCGCGTGTGTGATGTAAAAAAAGTAGAGGGTTGTATTCGTTCAAAATCTCTCTTTTTACTATAATTTTTTTACTACATGCGCGCATAACATTAATATATTATGCATGTTTTTTTATTATGTGTACTTTTCTTTATTTTATTTATATCGGTATGCGACTTATATAACAACAAGCTATGCTAATTTTTATGCAATTTTATACTGTCGTATACACGTGCGACTTACAAATTACATGAAAAAACGGATTTTGATGATTTTAGAAATAAATTAATAATTTTTTTCTTTCTTTTTTTAGAATGTCCTTCGTAAAAGGTTGGGGAGCAGAATACCATCGTCAAGATGTCACCAGCACTCCTTGTTGGATAGAAATTCATCTTCACGGCCCTTTGCAATGGTTGGACAAAGTTTTAGTGGAGATGGGATCACCACATTGTGCCATTTCATCAGTTTCTTAATGTTAATCTTGTTCTTAACAATTTTTCATTGTTTGTAAAATGCCGAATATATTTATTTGATCATTCTCTCTACCATATTTTCAGTTCCTTTAGTTTTTGACATGTTACAACAGAAACAGTACATCTTGACAATTACACACGAGAAAAAAACGCGACTTAAATGATATGCTATTTTTGAAACTTTATAACCTACTTCTTTTTTGTCTTGAAAGAGAAACAAATTACTTAAAGTTTTTTTTATTCCTCTGATCCTTACACAGGAAAAATCTTTTTTTATTATTTATTTATTGAATTATTTCAGCTTCACAGTCCATTTAAGCAATACAAGCAGAAATGAAGATCAGACAAATACGAGCATAAAATGTTTTAAACAACGACAATATTTAACGTTATATGTAATTTATATAATAATTATTATTATTGTTAAGTGATTGCGCTTCACAACAATCAATGTTTCGATATTATCAGTGTATTAATTGTTGAACCAAAATTAAATGGTAAAAACTTTTTTTACCAGCTATATAATATGGCGTATTAGTTACTTGTCAATTAAACCACTTTTTTTTGTTTTATGTACTAAAAAACCTATTTAGAAAGTTATCTAATATTTCACAACAACGACAACAAGATCAACAACATGAGAAATAATATTAATTATAGTAACAATTTCCAAAAGTAATTATTATTATTAATTTATTCATTTTGTTTACGGAGACAGAATTCACCCTCAAGATAGAAATAGATTCTTTACATAATACAAAACAAATCATCTAATTTGTGTTGATGATAATGATGATATATAGAGATGTACATATTTTAGTCTGCATGTCATGAAAAATACAATACTGTTATGCTGCTGTACAGTACACTTAGTTAAAGATTTTACGATTAGAACCTCCTTTTTACAGTAGTTTTTAATATTATTCTACTATATTAATATATTTTTGTTTTCAGAGATAAGTCTTCGTTGACAACACAGGTATATAACATTTCTTGTATTTTCAGGTAAACAATATAGAAATAGATCCACAAAATATTGTGCAATACCGATCTGCAAAGAAATGAGAGAAATAAGAACATTTATTACTTCACGTAAATAATCCATGCAGTTTATAAATTGTTTTATTCCATCACTCACTCACTCATACGATTTAATGTGTAAAAAAATAATGTTATTGATAATATTCCATCAACTTACATTTGTCCGGTATATAAAATGGCAAAATATATCTTGATTGTACATAAATACCCTCATAGAGCAATATCATGGTAATTACGTAAATCATCAGATGGCTCATCAGGGCACAATGAGCTTTTGCTCCAGTCTTGGCTGTGGTGATCCCCAGTAAGCATGCCACCAGGGTGAAGATTATGGTGTGCAGCAATATTTCTTCCGTAGTATCGGTGATAAAAGTGATTAAGTCCGTCAACGGATTGGGCCCGTCGTCCAGTGGCAAGCCAGTTTCGTCGATGATCCGGGTCCCTGTGTATTCCGCAAGACTCATGATGGCCTCCAACACTCATGTGGCCTGGTTGAGGAGCTGAAGCATGATTACTGGTGGCAACGCTTGTGATACTCCCATGAATGGGGTTGCGATATCCACCCTGACTACATAATGCCCCTCCAAATCCACCCTTCATGATCATCTGCTTGTTGAGGTTCATTGTGGCGTTGGAATTGTTATTCATGGAAAGACAACAGTCCTTGTGTGCAGCCAACTGATCCATCTGATGAATGTGGTTGACGTACCCTAACGAAACAGGCCTGGAGGGTGGCGGTCTATTCCAGTAATCTTCATTACTAACGTTCCACAAAGAACGCGACCTGTTCATCCGATTAAATGTACCAATGGGAATTTGGCCTGGAGGCTCCAATCCGATTCCAGCAATGCCCAGTTCACTAATTCGGCTTTTTCGGAAAGCCGGATCAAACAACATGGCAGGATTGAACTCACTCTTCATGGCCAAGGATGCCCCTCGGTTTCCCAACGTGGCTTGATGAACGTCACTGTTCATGTTAAAGCTTCTGGTATTATATAAACCCCTGGAAAATAATTGCATGTACCAAAAATGGTTTTTATAATTTGTTACTGGTTATTTATAAAATGAAATCTTGCCAACCTGTGCGATAAGCTACCACCACCACCACCTCCACCAGAAACGTTGTCAATGTCACAGATATCCCCACTACAAGAATGACTAAGTAATGACGCAGCAGAGCGAGAGACACAGCATCTTGCCACGTGCGAGAAATAAGCAAGTAATTTGAAGCGTGTTCTACCACCGTCATCACCATTTTCCCCACCCCGACTATTTTTGCATTTACCACTGCCCTTGTTGCGATTATTTTTCCGGCTTTTACACAACCTTTTATTGTTTCTCCGTACACCACTCGCATCCACAATGATGCTACTTGTGCTATTCACAGACCCTTCAGGAAGTGTGCGAATTGAAGAATCGCAATCACCGTCATCATCATGATTGCGTGGTACTCCCTCCATGATTACTATTCTGGGGGAGTCTGATACTGCTCTTCGAAAATGGCTCAAGGGAATATTACTAAGCTTACTATTTTTACGATATGCCTTATTATTCCGATTGTTATTGTTCTGCTGATGCTGAGTAGTCTCAGGTCGCCGAATGACTTTGGTCTCAATGGAACCGTGTACTTCAGTACATATCACAATTTCAATCTTAGGTACTGCCACCCCACCACCTCCTCCAGCAACACCACTCTCGGATGAGGAAGATTGACAAGATTGTCTCCGCTTTGCAAGTTGATGCTTGAAAGGTTTCAATGGCGAAAAAGTACAATTAACATTATTCCCACTACAACTGGTGACCTCGTCCGCGAATTTACATGGGGTAGTGATAAGTGGTTCACTTCTTGGTTGATGATGATGTGAGTCTATGGTCGGGAGAACGGTATTTTCCACACTATTAACATCCTTTTCACTACGACTTAATAGTATACTTGGTCCTTGGGAAGCGGATGGAAAATGACTAAGCGTTTCGTAACACTGCTGTCGTCTATGAAGACCCTCGTGTTCAATACTACAAAATACATACTTATATCTACCATCACCACTAATAGCACCGCATCGACAATAACCACCACCAAGATTTAGTCTACAACAGCCGCATTTAACGAAAAGTGGGTGATGATGATGAAAATACTGGTTGGTTGCAGCAGGGCAACATGAGCATATTCCAGCGGAAGAGGAAGAAGCCTCAGTCCATAAAATAGGTAAGCTGGTTACAGTTTTCTCACTTTTTGCATGAAAGCAGTTACTGGAAAAGGGGAGCAGTAGTTGTTGGTGCCGTTGGCACGGAATTTCACCATCACCACCGCCACCACCACCATCGACAAAGTATCGATGTAAATGATTATGATGTTGATAGTAGTAATAATAAAACTGTTTTTTCTTAGTTTGCGGCTGGGAAGAGGAAGAAGAAGTAGGCTGAGGATGCTGAATTGTGGTAAAGAAGCTGCGTAAGCGGCTGGGTGTATAGCCACATTTACTGCGTGTGGTGCGTGCAATGAAAAAGAACACAAAGAGAAATACTGATGAAACGAGGTGAAATTGTCATGGGGAGTTTACCTGTGAAATGTGTTGGAATTCTTATAGCTTAAATTATCTGGAAGACCTGGCGAAGAATCTACATACGCATAATTTTGATACGCTAAGTTACTGTTCCCCTTCAGGGTCCCGGTGAAGTTTCCACTGCGGAGGACGCCAACACCCGTGGATCCTGTCTCGACGTTGGCCTGGGAATAATCAAAAACAGATAATTTTTTAATGAAAGATGCGTGACAAACGTGATAGGATACGTCAAATTGAAAATCATGCATGTTATGGAATAATTCGAGTACCTAATAGAATGACTAAAACTTTAATTCAACTTTCGAAAAGCCCAACTCTGGCTGTTAACTTAATTATTTTGATAATTTTAAACCAAACTTGATAGCACGACCGCTCAGAAACAAATGACACGTGTTACAAAAAATGACAAAGAAATAGCGTCAACTAACAGGTAAATACCGGTAATCTGTAGGTAGCACACACAGTACAAGAAATTGCATCTGTGCACGACATCAGCTCTAAAACGTGTTTAATTACAAAGTCACAACTAACCTAACTCTAAGCAAATCTGATAATTTTCGCCTTCTAAAATCGAGTGGTGTGACATACCTGAATATGTATTTAAAGGAGAAATCGGCATGCAGAATTTTTGTTTGGCTGCCAATAGGAATTAAACAGCGATATAATTTTGTGTAGATCGTAGATTTTCTAAGAACTTGTTCTTGCCATTAACTAAAAGTAAATGGCCGCTATTGTAATAGCGTTTACGAACATCTTAATTAAATGCAAGAATGTTACGATTTTGGGCATAGCTGAAATATAATACGGCTTTAAATATATTGATGGATTTGCAAAGTCGAAGTAGCCAATCGCTTCCCGATTCCTGTTCAGAACTTGACGGATATAAAGTGCTTGGTAAAACTATCTAATTACTTTGTTCTTAAAAGAAATGCATTCTTTCCGTACTAACATACAGTATATTTGTCGTGTATGAAACATGAAACTATGTACAATACTGTAATAGTGAAGGATTGTAAATTATCTTACCAATGTGAGATCATGTAAACGGCCCAAGATGAGCTCTTCGTCTCTCCAGGTTAGGTACAACGAGCAGACACACACTGCACCAAAAATCTGCAAAATATATATATATATTTATAATTGTAAATTAAAACTTTGGACCTTAACAAATTTAACTTGTGTCTCTTGTGGATCCTCACAGACGAAAGAGATGCTAGACACTCTAATTGATTTTTAAGACTGGCTACATTATAATGTTCTTGAAAAAATGAGTGACAATTACTAAAACGCACGCTTTGTCGACAGTGTAAGAAGCAACATGAACAAAGAATATTTTAATACAAAATGGTCATAAAGAAGTGCACTTAAATTTTACTTGTGTGTTATCATACGGTATCATGAGTATTTTTATGATTTAAATATTGGGAATGGCCAAAGTTAATAGTTCCCAAGTGACAACGCAGAAAAAAGTACAATGCATTATATAGAGCTTGGATATTATGACCATAATTTAATTTACTCTGGGCATTGAAAGAAAATACCGTGCAATATTTCCCAGACAAAACGTTCACTGCTCATTAACCATTATCATCTTCAAGTTCATCAAAGTCATCTTCCTTCATAATATCTCATGATAAAAATATTAAACATCATAAAAAAATCTTCCAAGTCATGCGGTAGCATCTATACTAGTAGCAGCTCATTCGCTTCGTGGAATGAGTAAGTGCGAAAAAATAATAAAAATATGTTTTTAATTTTATTGACAGATAAACTGGTGTATGTTTACAGAACAGATAATATTTTGTCTTTCTATCTTTGCATGAACAACGCAGACTTTGGTATATGCAAAAACTGTTTCTATAAAGCTGACTTCATGTAATCTGCACTTACTGGACTGGAAGGAAAGTAAAACGAAGTATTATCTTTGTATCCTGAGTTAATGGGCAATGAATCCTTCGTTTCTCTAACGATAAACCATACTATATTAATCTAATTTTTTAAATGATATTACGGAAAAAATAAAAAAATATTTACAGATATAGCCGGTTTTGATTCTAAATACGTCATATCAGAAAGCAACTAAATAGTTTGGAATATTTAATAGGCGGACAATTATTATTGAGTAGTAGAAAAACAATATAGTTCTAGTGAATTTTCTTGACTGCTAAAGAAAGGCTGCATAATATATTTAATAGAATTAGAGACATTTATTATTAGCATTAACAAATGTATCTACTTGTGTAAGGATGAACTTCAATTTATATACAAGGTTTTGTGAATGATTCGGTTTTAGTGGTTGCAAATGTGCACGGTGGTGGTATGTTCTTTGCAGGTTTATACGAGAACATCTTTATCTGGCGAAGAAAAACCATTCAATTTTATTCATTCTTTTGAAACGTCAAGCGAATATGACTAGCTCATAAAAGTGAGTATAAAATATTCACATCTTTTGATAGCTAAAGTGTTGTTGTCCACTTCTTCAACTGATTGAATCCAGACAGATTTAGTTTGAAATGACTGACTAGGTCAGTAGTGCAGATCTCTGGCATGAATAATTTCGTTTAAATGAAAATAGTTGAGGCAAACATCATAACATATGCATACAATAATAATAACATACAATAGCTTGTAATATTTTTTTGAAACAAAACCAACCTTAAAGTCTATAATAGTTATGATTGTAAAAGGGATTAAACAATTTGTTTGCATTATGGTACTAATAGGCGCATATTTTTAAATACAGGTTTGTCATTAATTTTACTGGAAAGTCATTCGGAATGTTTTCAAGTTTTGTTTGACACCTTCAAGAAGCGGAAAATTACACTTATATTCGCATATTGGCAATGTCCGTTACTTTAAACCGGTACGGTATACTATTCTAGGAAAGAATAATGACGCAAAAAAATACTTACATTAAAAATAGCACGAAGTGACCAGTAGACGAGCTCGATTACTCCGTACTCAAACTTGTGTGCTGGCTGAAATATGGCAATCCAGGCATTAGAAGAAATATTCCATGAGAAGCGGTCCGTTTGATGTAGCCAAAGTTCACAACGGAATAGTTTGGAAATCATTACCGAATGATTAGTATGTTGCGGATGAGGAATAAATACATAATATCAAAAAATATTAGCGTAAAAATCGCACTCGCACCATAATTCACTCTTGAAGCAGATCATTCAACCAATACGTCTGGAATGACACTGACACATTTTTCTCCTTGTTGCTATATGAACGTATGAATGTACTGAACCACCACCTACCTACACCTCGCTCATATAAACTCAAATAACGCATAATTTACAACTCCACATTAATATATTGTCATAAAACGGTTCTGTCAATAATTCGAAAACTGGAAAGCCAAATGACATTATTGCTGCTCAGATTAGCTTAAAAGAAACAAGAAACTTTAGAAGTATTCTCTAAATGTTCATTCAACTCCTCCTATTTAAATACTGATTTTAGTCCTACTACAGCAAGGAAAAATGAGTTGTTCCTGGAGAAGAGATTCTACACTCGCTCTCTGTGTAAATCAAGTGGAATGCAATGGGATCCGCGAAAGGATTTACATGCTCTGGATTCTTGGAACACAGTGCTTTTTAGAGCACCACACTCGATTGCGCATCCAAGTTTGATTAATGATGATTATAACCCTTCCTCACACTTGTTTAGTCATCTACTTGATTTATTTACTTACAGCTATATATGATGAGCAACATGAGATCTTCAGACATAAACATAATGTGTTACGACTTTCCACAATCAAGTAATATATTGGAACTGCTCTCAAGCTAAATCTTGCTATCATCCTTTCAAGCATCATTTTAATCCGGTTTAATGGCCGCCATCAGTACATCTAATGTTAACTCATGTGCACACATAAAATTAAAATGTCACACAAAAAGTATTACATATATCTTTTCTCTCTATAATTACTCAGCAGACGCAACTGACGCAAGCCGACAGTAAACTACCAGACTGTTTTTTATGAAATAAAGTATGTGGTCCGTTTATTTTGTCTAAAGCTTCTAAATAAAGACATTTTGCGACTTTACTAACTTAATGACGCTAAGGAAAAAATATATTGTCGAAGTCGGCTGTAAGCATAATATCAGCGAATTAGCCAGATCCACTTGTGCTCGTTGAATTAGTAAGGATTACATTAAGAATGCAATTTGAACTTTATGTGTCTGTAGATTCGTTTGTCTCTTGTATCCGCAAATCCGCAACGACCACATCCTCCTGATTCCATAATGCACTTCTCTACATCCTTTCTATCCCTTGTTCCGCTTTTCTGCGAAAATCTTGTCAAATAAATCTCATAATGACTTTTCCTCAAGGTGTAGTCCAACTTAAGTGTCATTGGGAGGTGGTGGTCGCGGTGGTGGTGTTCTATGAATAAAATATATGACGATGACGAAAGAAATGATGCCAAACCAAATCAGGAACTCTAGTTTATACCGTAAATCTAGCGAAAGTTGTACTGCACATGTTTTATACAAGGAAATGTGACAATGAGAAGCTATTTATATCAGCGTCAGTCAGCTGAATGGTTGAAATGATCTTTGGGATATCTATATTTTGAAAATGATCTCGGGAAAGATGAGCTACTTAATTGCTTACCCAATAGTATAATGACATGAACAAAACCATTCCGGCTTCTGGGAAGAAGGAAAGTACAGTCATCAAGGTCCAGCTCATTAGGTACTTTCTTTGTCTCTGTAAAAATAGAAATTATTATCAATTATATAACATGAGCATAATATACATACTTATGTTAGCATCTCAAGATTTTATAGAGCAAATCTCGGTTTTCCTATGGACATAGCCATAATATGACTTTCAAGGCGATAGTTTTATGTTTTTTCGGAAGTGAGTAGAATTAGTGAGAAGTGCTATATTTATAGTAATGGGTGCTTAAAGAGTTAAATGCTTCACAGCTTTTGCTTATTGATGACGATAACTGAAAAAGAGTTAAAGGAAAAACCTTGACATTTACAACGTAATCAGTAATCAGTGCGCTGCGCGAAATTATATTTGTTTACTTTTGACTGCTGAAGCAAAACGATAGTTTTTTAATGTCAGGCAAGATGACCATGACTGTGTCGGGATGCCGGAAGTGATGAGTAATGAGTGATTAAAGATACCTAAGTTACTATTTAATTTTATTGCGTGGGTGTGGTGTAACAATTATGACAAGTGAAGGTATTGAGAGCCCACTGGATCTCTGGCCATCTGAGGTCATGTTTACAATTTAATATACAAACTTGAATACACTAAATATAAAAAAAATGATTTGCAAATGTAAGTTTATATTTAATTAATTGCAATTTCTTTAATCTCATTTGCAGATATGGGAAAAGTTATTTACATTCATCCCCAATTCAACGGATCTGGTTAATATTCGAAACGCACACGAAGTATTCGCAAGGATACTGGATTCATCAGGGCCCAAAACTTTGTTTGAAAAGGTACAATGATAAAATCGAGTACAGTAAATATAATTAATTATTAATTATACTTATGATTACTGAACGAATCCATTCCCCACAATTTAAGGTGCTGCCAAAGTTGTTGGTGTACTTAGAATCGAAGGACGTGCTGAATTGTCGACAAGTTTGTAAAAAATGGGACAGGGATATTGTAAGGCTGCTGGAGTCAACCCCACACAACAGAATCCGGACCATTTTTGCTCCAAGACAAGCAAATTTCATAAGGCTGGTATATTTCCGTACCTTTTTAGTTCCGCGCGATTAAGGTCAGTTTTTAAAAGTTTTATAATCATCCGAATTTTGTAGAATGAATAGTATAATTATTTTAGCCGCAATAGGAACACCATAGAAAAACCATTTAAAAACTTCCTTTAATCATTTCTGATTCGTGATTTAGCGTGAGCACAATGGTGCAATAAATGCAATCATACTGATAAGCATGCGGGAAGTAAATCGTGACTTAATTTAATATGTTCTATGCTAGATTGTGTTTTGATGTATGCACAATTGTTATCAACTGCGGAGAATTATAATTACTGTATAAAGAAAATTAATGTTGCTAAGGATTGTAAACAGACTATAAGCTTAAATAAATTGATAAAACATTGAGCTACCTCCACTGTTTCAAGTTCACTAGACAGAAGACAATAATCACAGAAATCATCAAATCCGATATGCACAACAATAGTCGAAAGTAATGATGGGAAAATATATGCATGCGCATATTAAGGTATTACGTTGTGAAACCTTTTTTTAAATATTAATTTTCGGTCAGTGACTCCAACTAAAATAAGCTTATGAGTTAAACATTCTTCTTATCTGTTACAAATTAAGGGGATGAAATTGACTCAAATACAGAAAACCTTTGTTCGCATTAATTGATGTTCAGTCATAACTGATAAATCAATACATTTCAGCTCATCATGTATATGTTGAGTTAAACAACCATTAAGAAACACACATGTTGTCACAAGTTCCCGTTAAATTGAATTTCATCCTTGCAGACACGAGCAAAACACACGTACGTTGTTGCTGTATTATATTTTGATTTTATTAGTAATTTATATAGTCTGATATTTTACAAAGGGCCAATTGCTGCTGCTTGGCTCTTTGTAATAATGTCAATAATTGAAGATTTTAGTGTTACAAAAACTTAGTATAACGTTGTTTTTAATCCATCATGTCGACTACAACGGAGACACATTTACTTTTGAATCAACAAAGGAAAACGAATTGAACAAGCTTTCACCCCACATTTGAAGGGAAATCGTGGAATCAATTTTTAATGTTAAAGAAGAATGAAGGTTCACCATTCTTTCTACAAGCAGAAATTCTCACAGGATAAGTACCTAAAGATAGGACAACACCAGGTAACAATATCTTTTAAGACTTTGATTCATCCCTCCAGACTCATCAGCGTAAATAGTGTAAATATATTTATGCTGGTTTAGGGGTACTACGAGAAGGGCCTTGTCGAAACGGAAGAATGGCATTCCTGGAGCGAACTGAAATGGCGGACGCTAAATCTTGCGGGGAATAGAAGAATAAAAATGGGAACTTCGACAAGGTTCCCAAGGACTAGCCTTGTTGCGTTCACCAACGTTTTAAGGAAAATCGGGGCATCAATTTTTCTTTCGCCGGACGCCAAAACAGCGGTGGACCAAAAGAGCAAAAAAGGAAACATCCACAAGTCTCCCAACCACTAGCCCGTGGGATCACTCACGGAGTCAACAAAGAAAACCGAATTTCACAATCCTTGCTGCGTTCATCCCTCGGTTGAGGGGACGCTAATTCTGCCGTGAAAGGAAAGTAAACAAAGGGATTTCAGACAACCTTCGTCAAGATTCCAAAGAAGAAAACGTGGAACAGAAGAGCAAAAAAGGAAATCTTGACTAATCTACAAAGTACTAACCCGTGGGACGAATCACGGGGTCACCAAAGAGAAACGAATTTGAAAAGCCTTGGTGAGTTCACCAACGTTTTAAGGAAAATCGGGGCATCAATTTTTCTTTCGCCGGACGCCAAAACAGCGGTGGACCAAAAGAGCAAAAAAGGAAACCTCCACAAGTCTCCCAACCACTACCCCGTGGGATCACTCACGGAGTCAACAAAGAAAAACGAATTGGACCAGCCTTGCTGCGTTCATCCCTCGGTTGAAGGGACGGTAATTCTGCCGTGGAACTAAAATATATAAAGGGAATTTTGACAACCTTCGTCAAAATTCCAAAGAATAAATCGTGGATCAGAAGAGCAAAACAGGAAACCTCGACAAATCTACAACTTACTAGCCCGTTGAACGAATCATGGGGTCACCAAAGAGAAACGAATTTGAAAAGCCTTGGTGCGTTCATCAACGTTTTAAGGAAAATTGGGGCATCAATTTTTGTTCCACCGGACGCCAAAACTGCTGTGGATCAAAAGAGCAAAAAAGGAAACCTCCACAAGTCTCCCAACCACTAGCTCGTGGGATCACTCACGGAGTCAAAAAAACGAATTTGACCAGCCTTGCTGCGTTCATCCCTCGGTTGAATAGACGGTAATTTTTCCGTGGAACTAATATATAAAGGGAATTTTGACAACCTTCGTCAAGATTCCAAAGAAGAAATCGTGGAACAGAAGAGCAAGAAAGGAAATCTCGACTAATCTACAAAGTACTAACCCGTGGGACGAATCACGGGGTCACCAAAGAGAAACGAATTTGACAGACTTTGATGCGTTCATCCCTCCTCTGAGGAGACGTTAAAACTAAAACTGGAACCAAAATATAGAAAGGGATTTCTTACAACCTTCGTAAAGATTGCCAAGAAGAAATCGTATACCAGAACAAAAAAGTAGAGCTCGACAATTCTCCCAACCACTAGCCCGTGGGATCACTCACGGAGTCAACAAAGAAAAACGAATTTGACCAGCCTTGCTGCGTTCATCCCTCGGTTGAAGGGACGGTAATTCTGCCGTGGAACTAAAATATATAAAGGGAATGTTGACAACCTTCGTCAATATTCCAAAGAAGAAATCGTGGATCAGAAGAGCCAAACAGGAAACCTCGACAAATCTACCACTTACTAGCACCTTGGACGAATCACGGGGTCACCAAAGAGAAAAGCCATGGTGCGTTCATCCCTCCTCTGAAGAGACGCTAAAACAGACGTGGAACTAAAATATATATAAAGGGATTTCTGACAAGCTTCAAGATTCCAAAGAAGAAATCGTTAACCAAAATAGAACAAAAGGATACTTCGACAAGTCGATAAAATACAAGCCCGTTGGACGACTCACGGGGTCAACAAAGAAAAACGAATTTGACAAGCCTTGCTGCGTTCATCCATCGTTTGAAGGGATACTAAATCTGCCATGGAACAAATATAAACAAAGCCATTTCTGGAAACCGTGGTCAAGATTCCAAAGAAGAAATCGTGGATCAGAAGAGTACAACAGGAAACTTCGACTTTACTTTGAAGCCCTTGCACGAGGGAAGAATCACGGTGTCAGCAAAGAAAAACGAATTTGAAAAGCCTTGGTGAGTTCACCAACGTTATAAGGAAAATCGGGGCATCAATTTTGTTTCCACCGGACACCAAAACTGCTGTGGATCAAAAGAGCAAAAAAGGAAACCTCCACAAGTCTCCCAACCACTAGCCCGTGGGACCACTCACGGAGTCAACAAAGAAAAACGAATTTGACAATCCTTGTTGCGTTCATCTCTCGGTTGAAGATATTCTAATTCTGCCTTGGAACAAAAATAAACCAAGGGAATTCTGACACTCTTCGTTAAAATTCCAAAGAAGAAATCTTGGAGCAGAAGAACAAAAAAGGAAACCAAGACAAGTCTCAAGACAAGACAAGTGGCTATGTCAACGTCATCTATACAATGTCTATTATTAGAAAGTGTTAACTTGAACCAAAGTTCCTTTGTCCTTTGAAAAAAGTTAAGATGATCTAGGAAACTAACTAGCTATTATTAATTAGTAGTCAAGCTACAATTGAGAAAAAAAACCAACAAAAACATACTAAAAGTCATACATACGGTCATACAAAAAGTCTGGCTACAACCGTGCAGAACCTTTTTTCCTTTTTTGTTTCACTTTTAAGATAAAATGAACAAAAAGGAAAAAATGGTTGCGGAAAAAGAAAAAAATGGATTCTACGTAGGTTTTTGGTAGAAGAGATTTTTAACGCGGAACTTTAGGAGTCACTCACTGCGCCTGAAGAAAGGACAACGTCAGGTAAAAATTGTTTCTTAAAAATTAATGATTCATCCAACCAACTTCATCAGCGTAATTGTGCAGTTTGCTAATTGTTATGATATATGTTAGGCGGTCCGCAATGCATTAACATGGAACTTAGTATTGAACTTTTAGATTTGAGCTTAGCGTCAGATCTCTCAACTTAGGCATGACATATTATGCCATTCAATATACGATGGAATACTAAGTCCTCGGCGTTAACCATATATTACAAACAGAATATTTGGTGTTTCTAATTACCTATTCCACCAACACCACTCCGAACTGAATAACATATACATTCAATATTTCTTTCAGTTCTTTTTATAACTTCATTAATATAAACCATTTAACTAGTGGTATATATCACTCAAAATGCCGATGAGATGAGAACCAGTTTATTCGATGAAAATACTTTCATGAAAAATGCAAGGGACATAGATAGAAGGACACTAACAACCATAGATCGTTATTATTGCACTAAAGGTATGCACTTGCACTCACTCCCCTGTCACTTTTCGCCTCCATTTTTATGCTTCATTATCATAATAAATAGATCAGTTAAGAAGACTTTTCCTTTCAGAGTACAACAATATCTCTCTCTTTATGTATGTTTCCTCCTTTCCGTGCCAACAACAATGAGCTAGTGGTAATGATGCTCAGCTCAACATTCACAAAAAAATTATTTCAACCACCGTTCATCATACCACCAACAAAGCAAACCAAACTGAACACAGTTTCTCATATTTTTCCCCCTTTCAAATTTGTAATTTCTTTTACAGAACTACTCTTCAATCTTCTTCATTGACTTTACGATGCTCGAAAAAATATAAAGAAAACAAAGAAAAAACTCGTTGCGGCTTAGTAAATGAATCATCATACGCTTAAATTTACATTTGTTGCGATTTCAGTTTTTAACAGTCAATGAAATGCACAATAAAAAATTGAAAACGACATGATTGCAAACACGATAGGCATCGCTCTTTTAAGAAAAGGAATACGAAAGGGTAACATGTATGAAAGGAATGATAGCATGATATGTGCAAGGTTAGACATTTGAAATTTCCGAGTGAACAAACTCATCATCACATATCCTTCATAACAGTTTTTTCTATCTTCTGTCTGCCAATCCATCCAAAATAAGTGAGATTCTTCACGGACTCACATTCACTCATTTCTGTTTCTACACAAGAAATTCTCGCGTTCCTGTGCATATATAGTCCTAGAAACGAATCCACGTTTTTTAAGAAATCAGGGTCTGTGTAACTACTCAAGTTGATGATGTGACAATGAAAGACGTACACATTGAGAAAATAGATGTGAGTGAGAGTGAAGAAGGAGACATCAAATAAAATGACAAGACAGTGTGTCACCTTATAACATGTAAGCTTATGCAACTGTATGCAAAAAACGGC
>JAHZMV010006894.1:0-10737 GCA_027743765.1 Coecobrya sp. COE2
ATGCACTATCAATTCACAACGACTTGATTTTTATGACAATGTGCATCGTTGTTTAGAAAGACGTGATTCACGAAAACCCATTCTTTCGACTATACTACGATGACGCCATATTTGAATCCAACAAAAACTTTTGCATGATTTCTTTTCGGAATCCCACAAGTCCAATGGGATGAATTATGAAATTGCGTGATACAATATTATTTAAAAGTAGCTAATATTAACATGGTAAAATACCCCAGTTGTCTGGTGTTTGGAATGTATGTTAGATAAACAGTTCCGTGTTGTGTGTGTATTATATGATTTGTATTTAGTGATGGTTAATGGAAGTTATTGAATACTCCGTTATTATGTGCAATGATTGCGTGTAATAACCATTATAGCTGTGTAACCTGCATAAAATATAAATAAGGATTAGCTGGGATATCGTATTTTTATGAAATACAAGGATCATAATTTGGAACTTTAATTGGTAAGTGTAGTATTTTTAATGTGGAATTTTGGTAAACCTTACTTAATTTTTATTTGTATCTTAAATAAGAAGTTATTAACATTCACGAAGTCCGTTTTGTATGTAATTCATTTGGGATCATCCACTTGTATTAAATGTTTGCCCGTATATTATATTGTATGCAAATGAAAGAAGAGTTAAGCTATTCATGCGTTTCTACAATGCTTCTAAGAAACAGATTTTACTTGAGGTCTGACAAGTGACGGATTAAAAAGCCTAGTATAGTCATGAGTCATGCATCATCATGTCAGAAAATTGTAAAGGGAATTCTGTTCGTATATATGTTTCAGTTTCGTAAAAGTAAACAGATCGTTATTCCGTTTTTGTGAGGAACTGTCTGCTACATTGTATAACTGTTCAACTGATACTTTCTTCCAGCTCTGACATTGCATGAATATTACAATAATGTTCTTTCCTTCCACCGTTCACTTCACTGTGCTGGGACTCCATATGCAAAGAACATGATTCTTATTTTTTCGCTATAGAATCAGTCATTGTTTTATGATATGCCACTAGATATATTTAAATTAAATTATCAAAGCCATGCATACATAATATGGCTAATGATGTGAATTTTAAGATAATATTATGCAAGACTCAATACAATTTACTACGTGAAATCGATGTATAATAGTCCTATAATGAAACCTCAATCGTTGCAAGTTTCCAGTGAACTCAACGTTTCTATTAAACGCATCAGACTTTACAGAGTAATAAATTATTATTACATTCGTATGTCTATTTACATGGACGGTACACTATAGCGTATTAGTAGGTTCAAACCGGAAGAAAAGGTTACACCGCAACATTACTACTGACACTGACCTATCTTTCGACCAACCTAAACAAACCTCGTATACCACAACGTTAAACATGCGTTAAACAGACAACAGATAGACAACTTGGAAAAAGGAAATTCTGTGACTGTCCTATGTTTGACAGATTTAATATTACATTGAAATAATTATTACAGCTTACATTGAAATTGGAATTTGAAAATCACAGTAGTATGCTTAAAGTTCTAAAAACAATAAGGCAGCTTAATAATAGGCAATTAAAATACAAAAGCATATCATATCTAAAATAAACATTACCTTGCTAATAAATAACTCAGCTCATACAAAGTTAAGGACAATGTGTTTATGCTTCTAACTGCTGTAATTTGCGACTTTGCGAGAGAGAAAACCATTATTTATCTGGAAAAATACACCCATGTAATGGAAAGAAACATTAATAGACTATTTCAACGTTATTTTTGTTTTCGGACTATTTAATTTCAGCTCGTGGTTTAGCAGCAAAAACAGTTGAGTTGAAATTTATATTCAGATAACTTTGAAATAGTATTACGGCAGATTTTTTGTGACTATGCTTGAATAAATATTGCATGACTTTTAGAAACAATGTAATGTTTACAGGCCTAGGAAAAATACGTAAATGTATGTAAATTAGCGTGGAAAATAACAAATAGATGCACAAGAGTGTATAAATGATAAAAATCAACGATAACGAATTAATGTGGACAATATTCTTTATTTTTACCGGCACTAGGCTCCGGCTCCACCGTGATACTGAATATATGTAGATCGAGTAATATTCATGTCACTTTCTCGCAATGCTTTCGGTCAGCAAAATCAATGTCATCAAATCTCGCCATTCTGTGAATTACCATAATTGATCTTAACAACGCAACACTGACCAGTCTAGTTAATGTAATGGAAAAATTTGTTAGTAGTCTGTTACAGAAATAAGCATGGGTCATTTTAAAGACAACAATGCGACGTGACATACAGTTACTAACAAAGTACGATCACAAGTTTGAAAATGTCAACAAAGCAATTTTTGTATACAAAATATTATAAGTAAGAGCATAGCCAATTTACGTCAAAATGCCAGTAACAATATTTTTCAATTAAACCAAGAGTTGGTTGTCCTATGGCAAAAGTTATGGATACATTACTTTCAATGAAACGGACAAATATCGCTATTATTGCGAAATAAAAATTTAGGTATTTACAGTGACGGGGACATCAGCTTCGTATTATTCGTACATACATATATGTACAGTCACAGTCTATCACGTATCTTGTAGCATCATCTTCGGTGCGATGAATACAAAAAAAGTGGCACGATGGCAATTGAGCAGTGATGGATGATGTTTCAATGGACGGAACGTCTAGAAACTCCAATATTTTTCGATCATGACTACAATCATGTTGATCCTCCTCCCATATCAATTTAAGGGCTTCTCTAATGTTACGCTATTACGAAAGAATCAATAAATTACTACCATTGACGAGCAAACGACATATGGAAAGCCGCGAGAAGAAGAACATGAATATCGTAATAGCGTTTTTGTGGTCAACCCTAGTCTACATATCATTTTGAGGGGGCTTGTTTCGAATGTATGATTCATAATTCGCTACGTTGTACGTGGTATTATGGACTACATATTTCAAATAAAATTGTACAATCTTATTTAATGACAACGAGATATTATGTTTGAAGTTGCAAATTGTAATTACATCCTGTACGTTTTTGTGATGTATGTATGTATATACATGCATATTGTGATATCCCATGAAAAAATAAATTCTATAAGATGATCCATTTGATGCGCAGCATTTTCCGATATAAAGTAACAAAAAAGATAGTGTGATTATTATTACCTATGTGGTTTTTGTTGAGCTAGTAGATGAGAAAATCCTTTCTTGGATTATACATAGAAATGGCTGGTGAGGTTTTAATGACAATGTATACTAATATGACAGTGTCGAGGCAATAATAGATAAAATCGGAGTGCTAGTGGGCATACTACAGAAGTTAGTACAAAAAAAGCTCAAATAAAATCAGCGTTTCTATCTGTGAAGGTAGCCAAGTAACCACAGAAGAATAGGGCTAGTATATAAGCCCTATTCTGTGTCAAACAACCAACTCTAACAATACAACATGAGGGTCTGCATTTCAATGTGTAGATAGCAAAAAGCCAACCCGGAAGATGCATTCAAACATTGATATATTAAAAAAAAACTAGTCGTGTCATGATTAATGTGGCTAATGTTGTTTATGTACTGACTGAATGCGGATTGCATGGATGAGATGCGCCACCGAAAAAAATATGCTTCTAATATAATACATAATATAATACAAATTAAATACTACTTGCTCTTAACAACTTTTGCATTGTACTAATATGCACTTGAATTGAAGGGTAATATGTAGTAGCATTATTTTTGTGGTAATGTTGTTATTATTGTAGTTGTGGTCACTCTATATTGATATTCTTTGTCCCAACGAAGTTTTGTAATTTTACAGTCTTTGCCATGTACAATACAGTGTGCATACAAACTAACATATCGGTAAGTTTTAGATTCAAAGGACTTCTTCAATTCAAGTCCATGCACTTGCAACTTTCAACCAAAATTGTTAGGCGTTTTTTGTCGCTTGATGACGAATGACGGAGCTGCAGAGATATAAATCGAAAACGCGTGTAGGAGGTCTATTTTCTATAACATTCATGTAGTTCCACTGCTAACTTACAGGGAAATAAAAGATTATGAAGGTGTTGTGTTACGTGATTTAATATTACCAAGTGCCACGCCACACTACCGCAGTTCTGTTACTTCATTATCAGGCCAAATTGCTCCGTTTCTTGAGTTCTATTTACGGAATTCCTATTTTTACCAGTTGGCTTTGCATTTAAATATGGTTTCGTAAATAAACAGATAACGATCAGTTGGAAAACGGTCGACTTACTTAAAGTGATGAATGAATTTTCTTGCGTTCACTTACAACCAAGTTTGATGTGTGGTGGTACGAACTTGGTCATCTCAGAAATTTTTTCATTTTATTCTGTTCTGTCGCTCTTCTGCCGAGCTGTCCTCTTGTTTAAATCCCAATTTGGAAGGCTTGTACCGCAACCTACTCCACCCTTTGAATTGCATTCCTCTGTCGTGTCATCAGAGGCACAAAGATGTTCAGAAAAGAAAAGAACTCTTTAAAAGTGGTAATCACTGGGCAATTATTCTGGCTATTCATCATAATCATTATCGTGATTCCTACCGTCATGTTTAATCATATGTCCGCCATAAAAAAGCCTAGGTTTAAAACTAAAACCAAACCCTGGCCGTCACCTTTACAACAATTGGTTGAAGGTTATTTTGAGGCTTCGTAGTGGTCTTCGTTATCCTGAATGTGGGCTATTATGGCTACCATCATGTAGTTATATTTGTTTTAATGGTAAATGTAAAAACTTGACACACCTTCTCCTTTTGTCTTGCTTTGCTGATTCTGACGATGATTCTCTCTAGATTAGAAATTATGTACCTACCTATACGCACATTGTATTGCAAATGCAGTGATACAAGAATTGTTAGGGCCTGTTTTACATTTTGTTATTTATGATAGGGTGCATATTAGATTCGCACACATATCATTCGCATGCATGTCATCATCACCCCCATCAATAACCATGCGGAATTACACTAATCATTCTCCCATTCATTACCCATTATTAAACCATGTCATGCATGTTTAGCATCCATATTAGTTGGATAGGCTGTTGATGACGGTGGCAGTAATAATCACTGATTATTAAATTAATTGCTTCTTTCAACATAATAGAAGAATAGCTGCTAACGTATCATCCAAATTGAACCGCAGATTCTCTTCCGTCTCATCACCTAAACCATCATTTCATTTATCCTCTGTTAAAACTATATTGTCGCATCATATCCTGGAACCATTTTGCTTGCAGTTTTCGGCATCAATACTTTCGTTCCTCACCATGTAGCAGCAATCCAACAACAACAACATCCTCGTTTCTCATAATACTTATGTACATCGTATTCCTGAATTTCATCAGATTCATCATGCATATTCATGGTGTTGATGCTGTTGTTTAAAGAGGCTTTTACTAGTACTATGCGAATGGATTTTGTTCCTGCTTTGCATGTATTGTTAAAGCTCTTCATTACGTCTCGTATGCACACACCTTCGTGCACAAGAATTCAATCTAACCTGAGTTTTAAATTTTCAACTTCCTTGACAGCACCGTCTTCATCATCAGAATAATGGTGGTATGAGTATGCACATGCATCGGACGTAGACGAAACCTAAAGCAGAATTAAGATGATGACTTTTGTAGTTGGCTAAATTTGACAAACTAGGTATCTACAAACAAAATGTGGAATATTTAATGCTGCTTTTTAAATTCACATACACAACAGTTCAGTTTTAATAATTTTCTGTACTACGCCAATCTCTTCCTGTACAAATTGTGCTCTACAAGTATCACAATCACAATTCTTAATGTTTAAACACTGTAAGTTGCATTGTAGTTCCTAATGCATTAAGAACCATGTCGTACGGGTCATGTCATGCAGTAGAGTAATTTCATGCATGAGGATCTTCCGCTGTTTTAGCTCACATAGGTAACTGCTGTAACTTTATTGTAAAATCGTCATTCGTCATCGTCATACAGTATACGTATTCGTATTACACTTTATTGTCATACCTGTTTTTTCCCTTTGAAAGATTTTTTATATGTTGTCTGCCCTGATGAATAAGATAAATGTAGGTAGAACACAGGAAGCTGTGGTCTGGTATTTCTTCTGATTATATGACTTTGTGTTACAAAAGGATACTGACATTATCATCACCATGTCTTATAATAATGCCAACAGAAGGCTATAAAAAGGTTTATTTTATCATTTTATATAGAATTGGTTTTGTTATACATCTAGAAATGGGTAAGGCCAGCATGCGCCGGTGATGTACTCATGGTACATGTTATTATGGCTAAGTTGACGATCATTGCATTGAGGTTTTTAAACTTAAACTAGACACAAAACTAATGCATACGTTTTTTTTTACTTTTGATGATGCTCGATTGTTGCAAAAAGAATATCAAGTTTATAGATGTGCTGTCTTACTGTAATCATCGTACCAAGATGTTATCTAACAATGCTAAATGCGTAACCTAGTCTCATCGCTGTCGTACTAATAAGGAAAACGTGAATGTGATACTCTCAAAAGAGGCGAGCTCGTGAAGTCATGCATTACTATCAACTGGGCAAAAAGGGAAATAAGGTTTCCGTTATTTGAAATATAGAAAGAAATGAGAAGCACTATATGACAGGTTCATACTAATAAAATACGTTTTAAGTGAATGCTCTAGTCAGCTTATTTGAGCACAGAAGGATCCTGTCCGACTTTTTCCCACTTAGCATTAATAATATTAACGAACATATACATATAAGCTTGCATGAATTTACTAGTACTGTAGATATTTTAAACCTTTTTTGCCAATTCAACAAAAGTTTCGTTTCTTTGTTTGGAGTTTGAATTTGGCTGAGCTGGTTCCTGAGCAGAAACGCGTAAAATTATTTATCATGATGATGATGTCAGCTATACTTCATTTTACTAAGGATAATCATCGCTTTATTAAACTGCATATTATAGATTTTAATTTTAATCATATAAGCTTGTTGCTGACTTAACTGAGTAAAACAAAATTGTACATTGGGTAGGTATTTGTAAAACACTTAAAATGGATTGTAAAATAGGTGAAGGCTATTCTATACAGATAGTCCATATTTTAGCTGTTGAGATTCTATACAGACCAATAAAATAACAAATAACATTGTACAATAGCAAGTGAAATAAATAAAACTTGAAAATTGGATAGCCACGGATGATGACCAACAAGAAGAGATGCAGGCAAGCAGGAAGGCATAAAAACTCACGACTGCACATAAACAGTAGAGTTGCATTTAATGCGAGCAAGGCAAGATAAGACCAGGTTATTTTTTTCTGTTCTGCGTTTGGTTTTGCTACACAACTGTTGTTGTAAGAATGTCCGTGCATCCATTGTACTTCGTACTACTTGCTTGCACGCATGCATGTCTACAGCATCATTGTTGCGTTGTTCCTCTTTCTTAACAGAGAGATGTGTAAAACGTTGTTTTATTTAGTACCTGCCTGTAAACTATTCCTTTGCTGACCTGGTTAGCTCTATTTGCTTTACCTTTTGCCACATCATTACTGATGCGAATGTAAACAAAAACTTAAAATATTCTTAGATGCCTTTAAGATTCATAGTATTATAGAGATACATACCTTTTATAGGCATTTACTTTCAATGCAGATGCAGATACAAACTGTACGATGGATTAGTCGCAAAATAATATAATAATATCGTCATATTTTTAATCCTTGTCTTTTGGTGTCTTATTTTCTTGGTCACGGTAGTAAGGCACTAACGAACTAAAGGCACTCAAGTATAAAACCAGTCATTTCGAAAACGAGAAGTAACGAGGTATAAACTAATCACAATATTTTATGCACCATGTCGTTCTTGTTTCATGTTAGCGAACAAAGTTTCAAAAAAAATTAGCAACCTCGACCAAGAGGCACACATTAGGGACCTAATAGATAACTTAAGCATGAATCACTAGTCATACATAAGCGAAAAAATACCGCTATTTTGTAGATGCATAGGTATATATCTGCCAGTCTGTTTGAACAAAACGTAAGTCAAACAGACAAGATCAGGTTGAAAAGTAAGTTCTTGTCGGATCAGATCTACTTTTCACCATTACTGCAATTGTGACTGTATGCATCGAAGTAATATGCTTTTCAGTTACTGTATAAATTATAATATAATATGTTCAATGCACTTGCACATGCAAGTCGAATATGTGTTCTTCTCTGCATCTATGTAGTTGTACATTCACAATAAAACTTCAACTTCCTCTTTAAGGAAAACTATAGCCTTTTATGAACTTTGTCACATTTAAAAAGTAACATCATTGTGAACTCAATTCAAGAAGACGATGCAAGACTAAAGGAGGCTATAGGTGAGATGCCGCAGTACTGTATAGCAATAGCATATATTCATTTCGACCTTTGGAAATTATGATATCCCATATCCTACTTTTTTTAGCATGCAACATGAAACCAAGAAGAGTCAACGGAAGTATTATTAAAGCATTAATATCCAAGTACTTGTATATATAGGCAATGTGATTTTTCTTTGTATATTCATATTCATGCTAAATTTTCTGTGTTAGTGATAGAGCTTCGTGTGGAGTTTATGAAAGGATTATCGTAATAATATACACAAACATTTTGCAATTTTCTTAATGTAACATCGCAGGCAAAAGAAATAATAAGATGACGATAATATATTGTGGTCGTTGTATAACAAACCGTAAAATCATCATCTTTTAGATTATTGCAAATTGCAATGGCGCTTCTTCATTGACTAGATTGATGATAGGTAAATATGGGAGGGAAACCAAAGCGGAAGAGAGCCTGACATTAATGATTGAAATAGATCGCTACCAAATTATGCTGACGATGATCTTGATGTATTGTGTTGCGTTACTACTACGATAATCTACTACAGTATTGTTGGGTCTTGTACACTTTAGAAACCATCGTGATGTGCTTACCAGTGAAGGTATATCATATCTACACCAAAAGACGAGTATTACTCTCTTGACTTGTTAGGTCGTTATCAGAATGGACAAGAGTTGAGTTGATTTCTTACCTTTGTGTATATGAGTACTTTAATAAGTGATACAGATAAGCTGCCTACAGAAAAAAAACAGAGGATGATGGTAACAGTATTTACATCAGTAACAAAGATGTAAACCATTTTGTCTACTGTGTCATGTAACATTGTTGACCATTGCTGGTCGTGTGCTGGTGGTTTATGCAACTGCACTCTGTGAATTACAATGAAATGTTAAATGTTCCACTCGCAATGCTTACGCACAATATAATAATATGATAGTCATGGTTTAAGTACAAAATATATGGAGCATGGAATCATCTTGTGAGATCATAATTTTTATATAAGAAATTGTTATTTATTATTATTATGGCATAGATATGGCCGTAATACTTAAAATACAGCAGTATGTTATCTTGTTGTAGAATTTTTCGTGTCTGCCTTGTTTTTAGTTGGTGTGGCACACAGTGTAAAGGAATAATATCCGCCCATAACAACACACAGTAAAACAATATAATATGCCATTTTCCTTATGTGTGTGGGTGTGGCGGTGTGCCGGATTCATTTTTTCACCTTGATGCACTCTGAGGCATTAGATGATTGATGCAATACATAGAACCAAAAACAACCAAAAATGATGCTTTTATTCGAATTACATGAATGGACATGTGTCTGTTTAGAGTAATTTAATTGTATTTATTTAAAATAAGTTGTATTTACTAGGCAGTTTTTCAAAACACAAGCAAAGCTACATTTATACATTGACTTTATTGACTACATTTGCATTTACACCAAAGCTATAAGTAACCCAATTTTTCAATTCACATAAAACAGGAAAACGAATATGCTAATCCGTAATATCCTAAAAGAAAAGTTTTTATCAATTCCTAATTAGAATGGCTTCGGGGTGAAATGTTAGTTAATTCTAACTAAATCCTTTGTTAAGGGGAATTATCCTTCAAGGGTTTACTTTACTTTACGTGCTAAATAATCTTATACGTGATGTGATATATTCAGTAAAAAGATGGTCGTAGTTTTTCTTTGTATACAACATTCATTTTATTTCAGTTTCTTGTATATGTAAATCAGCAAAAATGTATTGAAAGGACATTTAATTCGAAGTGTGGCATTTTAAAGATTGGATATAATACCCAGTGCTCTAGGAACTATAAAAGTATCAAAAACCGCAGCCTTTGTTTGAAGTAATGTCTTATACTACAATATGTCCTGTGTAACATACCTAGACTGACACTAATCTAAGGTGACTGTAAAACAATTTTAAAGAAGGAAGTCAACAGACGGAAGGAACTACACTTACTTATGTATGATTTTAAACGTCGCAAACAATCAAACTGCATAGAATTATTTTTAATTATTAAATTATCATTATTTTATTTTCAACTACTGAACACTTGACTTGTCATAAGCGAAGGAAATGAGAAGAGGAATATTTATTGGAAGTGGATGGTACTAATAATTATATTTTCTATCCGGATCTTTGACTTATTCTTTCTAGTGCGGTTGATGAATTATTTGATGGATATGTCAGTTCAGATGAGCATGTATACCTATACTATATTTGGCAGCTAGCTTTGCCTACTTATAATTTCTGCACGTAATTTTTATTTGGTGACAGATAAGGCACGTCAACGACTTACAAAAGCATAACAATATTTAATAATGAAATGCATATTCATATTATACCTATGTAACG
>JAHZMV010006895.1:0-39027 GCA_027743765.1 Coecobrya sp. COE2
GCGCAATGCTGTCACGTGGAGTTTTGATAACCCACATGAGTTTATGGAAACTCGACACAACTAACGAAGTCATGCCTGGAAAGGGTCGTGTGCACTGAGAATGACGAGGCCTTATTCTTTGATTGGTCAAGTCACCGAACTAACCAAGTCAGCAAACAAATGCACCTTTGACGTTTCATGCCCATCTCAGATCTGCCTTCGATCGAGATGACGAGCCATTTTCATCAGTTTTGTTGCCAAGTCTAATTATCCAGTAGCCCCATTTACCATGCATGTTAATCATGCGCATTTTTTGCTTAGACCCGTCTGGATAATTCACGTTGAAGTGTTATGAATTAGTGTTAACACTCACTAAAACTTTAGAATCTCGGCTTTCAGAAATTGATCTGGTCATCGTTATAGGTCAAATAGTTTTTCTGCTAAAACCATTTGAAAATAGGTACAAACTTTCGCAGGACCCTGTATATGTATTATCAATTTTAGGTGGCGAGACTGGAGAATATTTCCAAAACAGTAGTTGATATAATAACGATATAACAAAAATGTCTTGTACTGAAATACAAGTTATTATAAACATGCCAAAAGCCAGTATTCATTGAAGCATGTGAAGAAAATAGACTGATCGTAAGTTGGGACTGTATATTTTGTGTAGGCGGTAGGCATACAAACCTTTCTTACAATATGGCAAAATGTACACACTGTAGGACATACTGTGGTTTGAATTGGTTGAAACACAGTTACGTTTCAACTTCCACCAATGTTAAACAGTCTTTTGTTTGTTGTTTGTTCAGCTAGATGGTCTAGAAAAGAATTTAAAAGTACACCAAGCTGAGATAACTGAGATGGTCCTGTGTACAATAGAAAGAGAGAATGGAAAAGGATGAATGCATAATGTAATGTTTTAGTTCAACCTGAATTATTTTAGCATGAAAACAACGCATCGGACCGGACGGTTACCCTGTGAAAACGTTAGTTGTAGCAGGCGAAGCTATTTTCATATGGGTTGCTTTAAAAATGGGGCTTTACTCCTTTCCCCATCTCATTCAACTTAGGACCCTACATTACCACTTTCCAAACGCTTTCTCTCGATGCCAACGTTAGTGAATAAAATTACACGACGATGTCAGAATCCAGAAAAAATACGTATGAATCACAAATACTTACACCCAACCTGCAGACTTAAGCCAAGCCCGGGGTGAAAGACGAGCATGGTGTACGGTATTGCGTGAATAATTCTCAATTTCATATTACTTTTCAAAACGTAACATGCTCAGAAAAAATACGCTTCTGTTCACTAACATCAGCTTCGGGAAGGATTTCTACTTGTATGCGGTAAAAACCAAATCCTTTTTTCCATCGGTGTCGGGGACGGTGCGGCGTCAGGACAAGAGGATCTTTTCTTGGTTGGGCTGCAAAACAATGTATAACACAGCATCACACTGCGTCGCACTCTGCCATACTCGTAAAAGACGACCGGGTCGGATAAAAGGGTGACATGCTAATATTATGTTTCTTAGAAATAGGTAGAGTGCCTTTTTAAGGACGAGTGAATGAATACATTTTATCGCAACATTGCACGAGACTTTCTTCATGCGGTTCCAAAAACACTATTATGGCATGTTGCAATGTGCTAAATGCTAGTTCAAGACGATGTCTGCTAAATCCTCGATCACCACCAACATCACCTCAGTGGCACCATCTCCATCAAACGGATATGGAAACACAGAAGGAAAAATTTACTTATTTTTCTCTTTTCAAACCTTCATGCCGGTGGTTGTCGCAGGAAAAAGCGGGATGGTTTTATTATATGTGCATATATACCTCCGTCACATTATGTATATCCTTTCTCCCTGTTTTCACCGTGAAAATGTTTGTTGTTGTGAGCTGCAAGAGGCTGCTGCCTCTCTGATGCAGTATTAAAAACGGTAAATGCGAATGAAATTCTCACTATTCTCTTGACAAGCCTGCTTCACTTTTTTTTACACAAAACCGTTCTGGATCGGGTATTAACTTTTTTGTTGGTTGCTTGCCACCACTATCACCACCACCGTGTAGAGAATGTAGAGACGACGGTGGAAAAAAAACAGCAGTGAGAATCCGAACCATGGCAGTGTCATAAATGTTCAAAGAAAAAGGAAAATCGTCATTATATGTAGTAGCTCAGCTTAACCTTTCCTTATTTCTCCTTTCAACTTGCTGTGTGTTTGGCTTTGGTCTGTGTGTACCTTTTTCGGCTGTGTTCAAAGCAAATCTTTATTCACTGGATGCAAGTTCAAAAGTCGAGAAGCGAGAAACGAAGCGAAAAGTGATTCTACTTTGGAGTGGAACAGAGAAAATAAGAGAGCAGCCAAAAAATTTGAACTATTACTCAGGATGAGAATGTATATAGCGACCGACAGAAAGCCACCGGAAGGTTGCTACATATTTTCATGGACATGCTTTTCTCCATCATAATAATATTACATTGCTCGTTTGGTTCGTCTACTAGAAAATGGAGAAAATTGTATAGATAGGCATATATATCTAATGCTTTATTCAATAAAACCTGTCTTCTTGCTGAATAGTAACATGGGCTGTTTTATATGTTGTTGTGTGTCTTTACGGTAATATCATGGAGAGAAAACGATCTTGCTTACATCCGGCATTTTTTTTACCGAGAAGAATGGCTTTTGAAGTCGTCTCGTCTCACCTCATTTTCAACTTGGATGATCCTGCTTGAGCTGAGAATCGAAACAAAATGGTACCTGAGTGTGAGCACGCGGGCTAGCCTGAACCTTATTTCCACTCGTCTAACCTGACTATGTGTGAATCGCGTGCACGGGAAACGTTCCATTTTGTAAACCTTGCCAGTTACCCTACATGCACTTGTTACTGTTTATGAAAGTTTCAACAAAAGACGTTTTTTTAAAAAAAAAAACTCCCATCTCGACACTACTCTCTACTGCCATTTATATTATTATATAAAATACTTTTAGTTTGCCATACACAAAAAAGGCTGGAACGTCTTTGCCAGGTAGCTTACCCTTTCTGTATAAATTTTTGAAAAGAAATGAAATTGAAGGATTTATCTGGTGAGCTCACTCACACACCTTTTCATTTTAAAGGCGAATAAATAGTGGGAGATGTGCAGCTTAGAGATATAAAAACGCATTACCGTATGCGTACAATATTGTCTTGTATACGTGTATTTCCAATCCATTCGTGAGAATTCATACTGACCTTTGATCCTATTTTGCGTACCTGAAGCAATCAAATCGTTGAATGCAGTGATAATATTGCTCGCACAAAAATTAAAGCCATTTGTTATAATTTCACACACCCGTCCACCTCCTAATTTTTTTTGTTGCAAGGAGTAAAATTCGTATAATATGCATTCTCATTTTGCAGAATTAGACGGAATCAGAACAATCGTAACCACAAGTAGATGGAGAAATGGAGAAAGATGGCTTGGTGTGGCTCCATATAACTCACAGCGGTACCATCCCACTACAACCACCATAAAGGAATGAAATGGACTACGTGCATACAACACCAACTCAGCAGAGTAAAGTTTATACACCTCTGTGCTTGCTCTCCGGTCTTTCTTGAGTTTATCGGAGCGAGCGATGAATTTACATTCCCTCACAGCGTACCAAGTGTACCAACATAAACAGAGCAGCAAATGAGGAAAATAAAAAAAGTTGCTTTCAGAGAGCTGTAGCAATAAGTGCGAGTGGAGAACAATAAAACATTTTTTGTTCGTTTTGAGAATTGTTCCCAGGTGAGATTCCATGAGCTCATAGTTTACCTGGCTGGAGGCAACTTTCCACACTGAAAATGTCTGATGTCTTGTCTGGTGAGACCACAACGTGTAAATTATGGTTGTTTGCTGGTGTTTTCATTTGGAAATGGGCTGGTTCATCAATGAAACCTGAGATTTTTAAAGACCACACGCTACACTCGCACGAATCAAAAGAATTTCGGCTTAAATTCTTAGAAATATAACAATACCGCATTGTACAAGTCTTTATATGTGTTCATTAATACCAATGTAAATGTGCAATAAGACACCGCATAAAAATCTAGCTTGGACGAAGACGACGGACAAGGTGAAGTTTTTAGATTGAAATGTGTACGTAGATCAACTACCATGAATCACACAAGGAGCTGCAAAACAAACGCATTTTTCTTTGTTGGTCCTTATTTGGTTTCAACTTGAATAATGTATATAATGGCTGTTAAGCGGTTGTCCAAAGACTAAAAGTGAGCCTAGCAAACAAACAATGCCATCATTTTCGAGAGACTTTTACACATGCTTGTGTGGGATAATACAGGATTTTCAAGTATCCCAAGATGATCATTTCACGATAAGTTAAAGAAACATCGAAACCCAGTCAAGTTGACGCAACTATCTCTGTCAGAAATGTCGGAGATTTATGTTGCTGTGCATTTTATATCCTTTTTAACACAGAGGAATATATAATTTCTCACTTTAGTCAGGATTACCCAAGAGAGTCGACTGGAATCACTTTCTGTGTTTCCGTTCTTGTTCAAAGGTGGCCGTGGCCAATGAACCAACTATAACTCCCAACAGTACCATACTCACTAAAAGTAAATGTAACCAAATCCCGTAAATACAATACGTACTCTCCACGTAGGTGAAAATATAACGACCTGTATAAGCTACATGGGTTAACGGTGATATCATTATATGTAACTCGACCTCGAAGCAAGATCTATAAGACGAAACAGAAACATTTCATAGTTCATGTAGCCCGCTGGATATTTTCATATTTCCTTTATTATTATCATGTGTAAAGGCTTGAGGTTTAATATAATTATTTTACTTTCAGAGAATCTCAAACCCCAGCAAGTCTTATATACATTATATTTGGGTTACATTGTGCACTCAGATGAAGATAGTGAGAAGGGAGCAATAGCAGTGGAATATTAAGCTTAGTGTATGGAAAAGTCGTCAGTACAGTACAACCGGGGAAGAAATGAGTGGGTGGGAGAAGGATTGTACATGTGTATACATTCATACTTGGTCTCATCATTTACGGTAATATTTTACTTTCAGTGGAAATTGCCGGCAAGGGACCAGCAAATCAACAATTAGTAATATAGCAAAGCCGTGAAAATGGTCTGAGAAATCGGTAATTAATGCAATTACCACTTCTTTTCTAGAAATCATCACGTTCCATCCCCGACCCCATGAGAGTCGTTAAACGAATCATCGGATGACGTCCGCTTCACAAAATGAATGGAGGAGAGGCGGGAAAAGGCTTTTATTAAATTACTTTGAACTTAAAGGTTCACTTGTATTTCTAATCTATTTCCGTGTATACATGGACGTATGGTACACTCGACCAATTCAGCTAACGAGCGCATGGGCTTAATATATGTAACAAGTAAAAATGTAATTATAACCACTTGACACATTTCATATCATGCATTTAGCGTTAAATCCTAGTGCAGTAAGATTTTCAACAAAATAGAGGTAGGCATTGGTTAACTGCGCATTAGTAGATTTCAAGTACATTCTGTTCTACACTTAAAATTACCAATCTTCATGTTCACGTATCATATTCGAATAATCTATCGTCACTCTCCACTTGCTTTCCCATAAAACTACAAAGAAAACGTCAGAATCTGTGCGTAATCTGTTTTCGTCAAGCTGATCTGGGACATCCCATATCATCATCTTCCAAACAAAGGCTTTTTGTTATATGTGCTCGTCCGGAGTTTTTCTTGGCACGCTACCCAGTCATGCAATATGCTTGATGTAAAGCGCAATAATAACAAAGGAACCAGAAATACTACTGGTGTTGGTACAGAATTATACTAGACTCAAATTCATGCTACTTATACTATATTGCTGTTGTAAAAGTAGGAGCAGCAGTTACACACCATCATTCCCAACTTGAATTCTCAGTTTTTTATGCCACGTATAAGTGAAAATATAGCAGGTATAGCGCAAGATGCATATCTGGCTCATTGGCTGACTTTCCTGGCTCTGGCACTGCATATTATTCTCGAGTGAAAGACCATGATCTCTCAGGACACAAGATTACAAAGTGGTGCTGTTGAGAATATCAGAACGGAGTGGTGGCGTTGGTAGCACAAGGAGCATGGCATTGAAGTGGTGGTGGTGGTGGTGGTAAAAAGAGGAAAAGAGAGAGGAAGAGGGTAAAAAAGATCGGAATGTTGAATAATGGAGAGGATTTTCTCTCGTTCACTTGCTGCCACCACTATCGCTATTGCAGACTGACTGCCACCACTTCCACAACATTCCACCTTGATTTTTTCCACAACATGCTTCCTTGAGCCTCCCTGGCAGGAACTCTTTGTGAGCTGTTAAAAAATGATATCACTTCCACGAATCTTTCCTTTTCTCTCCACCAGCACCAGCATAGGTATTTATTCGCGGTAGGCCCAGAAGTTGAAAGTTGGAAAGTGTACAAATATTACATCTGGCCATATAAAACTTCATCCCGTTTCTCTATTGTCTCTATCCACCACATTCTGTACACTACCTAAACGTGTCGGCGTACTTGTACTCAGCATGAGCAATGTGATGAAATGAGGAAAACCGTTGCAGAGCGACACTTGTCTCTGAATATAGGCCTATTTATATTACTCCACGTATTTTTTCTTACCACTAAACTTTGTGAAACTAAACTCGTCCCACACTGATCACTAGCTGGATTTCTTGATTCATGGATACCCTACTCACCACATGAATTTACACACATTGCCTATGTATATATGTATGTGTGCATAAAATACATAAAATAGTTTTCGTGCCGACATGCAATGTTCATCGATTATATCGTAGTCTTTTTTACATTCGAGTGTACCTACACGAGTAAACTGTAATCTGATACCGGTTCCACTTCTTAGGATTTCCTTCAAAATGTTTGATGGATGGTTAGGCATTAGAACATGTCTTGGGGAAAACTGTTAACGGTACTAGGCATTCTAGGTGTAGGATACTTGAAAAGGGAATAGTTCCGATAAAAATTGGAAGGAATCTACCCATACACTTGACTGAGGAAGGAAGCGAAGGAAAGTTCCAATAGGACGTATAAAGTACCAGTATAGTATCTTTTCCCCAATCCTCACTCGTACAATTCCTTTGTGTCTTTTTGAAAGATTTGGCAAATGTCTTGCTGACAGCAATACAGAACAGAGAAAGAAACGGGCGAAATAAAAAAGATGCCAGCAAGCCAGCCAAAAGAAGGGAGATGGGGGAAAGGGATATGTTACATAGAGTACTATGCTATCATCAACATGATCATCATACAATGATACCGATGGTGTATGGTAGTGTATAACATATCATCATCATTTCTTTTTCTTTCTATTTTTTGCTTCCATCTCTCTTTTCTTTCCCCAAGATAGAATGCGACAAGCGACAGCCGCTTCATTGAATCATAATCGAATCCATGGCTTGAAGGGAAAGAGATCAAAATAGAAAGAAGCACCAGGAAAAGTAAATAAGTAAGCAAGTCAGAAGAGAGAGAGAAGACTCAATTGGGATGATTTCATCTTGCCACATTTCTACTAACATCACAGTCACTTGCCGAAACAAGAAATGGAGAAGTATAAGGAGAACCAAGGAAGGATATGGGATCTTCAAACGACCAAAGACAGAAAACAGAATCACTACATATTACACCATGTGAAACTTTTATCCTTACTCGTAAAGTATTTTTCTTGCTTAATAATTTTCCAGGATATAGGTACATATGTACCTATAATATGTGTACACAGTAAAGCAATGACTTCTTATATTGGACACTAACATAAGAGCTTTGCTAGAAGGAATGAAAGGAGAAAAACAGTTTTCCCCTTCCCAGTTTTCAAGTTGTAATCATATGCATTTTCTTTTCCCGTGAAGAATCTTCTCATTGTCAGAGATAGAGAGGAAGTATGCATAAATTGGAAGAATTGCTAATAGATAATATGTTCCCATTGCAGCAGCTGCTCCGTAGTTGCTTTATTATTTTAGTAATATATAAAAATGATGAGTATGATGAGTAGTCCTTTTTAGTTGTCTTGTACTTTTGAAATGCTTGAAGCATATTCACATGGCATATTTTGTTCGTTGTCAGTACAGTACCATTAACTTGGAAGCATCGTAATATAGATACTTACAAAATGCCTTGCTAAATGCCAAAAGGGTACTGGTATAATGAAAGTTTTTTTTTTACACAAGTATACATAACCTGAAATAAGAACTCATGCTATCGACCTCTGTACATTACATGGAAAGTTGAAATCTCAAAAGTGTTCTGTACAAGAAAACATCCATAAATATAGGTACATAAGGTAACGAAGCCAGTATCTCTATTGAGGACAGTTTTTTGCCAATCTTTACCTCCCACACACTCTACAGTAGTCTATCAACTGCCAGTAAAAGCTTCAAATCAGAATAATAGTCATTTCCGTCTAGATCTGATTCGTGGAGAAATTACCTAGACTTACTTAATCTTTTTAGAGTCATAAAATAATATATTATTACACTTATGTACGTATTCGGTAAGCCAAACTAGTGTAGTGATGATATAAGTTGCTACAAGAGTTTTTCATGCCAGAGAACATGAATCCTGTTGTGTACTACTGATGAGATTGACTAAAAGTAAAAGTACTTTCACTCTAGTATGCTAGCATATTGATAATCATATAGTGCCGTGAACAGTTTAGGTACTAACATTCACTTGTGCTGGGTGCTGTCTCTCGTTTCTTTTCATGAGATCATGTTGAGCGATCTTTTGAAAGGTCTGTTACTCAAGTAAGTAGTGCGAATCTTTTTTTCCCTTCTGAGAAATTTCTTACGCTAGTTATATACCACTTCGGTATATAGTGTATTTCCAAAATATGATACTGATGTTCCCAGTTTGCTCGTGTACACTGTGACTTATGAATACGGGTAATACGAAACATGCACAGCGTTCTCCCCTACCAAGCCAGCACAGCAGTAGATATTCTTGTTCAAGAAAAACTATATGTCCTCATTTTTTCAATAGCTTCCTTGTGTGCGTTAAAGTGTGGGAAGCGGATGTTTCTGGTGTGCTGTGTGATCCACAGTCATGTTATTTCATCATCATCATGTTCATATTTGTTCATGGTTGTTGGTTTACTTGCTTACTTGGGTGTGCATGTTCCCTTTTATGGGTAAAATAGGATCGGGATTAGCATGAGTAGTTTTATTCTCGACTGGAGCAATTTATATGTGACAGTCTTTTACTCGCTTCTACTCTATAAGCATATCATTGAGAAAATTGAGCAAAATTTTCTATCTTCCTTTTCCTTATATATGTTATGTTATCTTCTTCGAACTGGATAAAATTCTAATTTTGAACACTGCGCTGCTGGTACATTTTTGTCAATAGCTCAAAGGGCAATCTTGTGAGTTCGTAGGAGATGGAAACTTACCAGACGGAGGAATAGTTTTGATCTGCTTTCCTTTTCTATTGTAAATGTACATTCCTATGCATGACATTTTCCCTATTTTAAATATTATAAATACATAACATCAGCCGCAATAGAGTTCCAAACATTCATGTGTAGGACGAAAGCAGATTGGCGGCCGAAAGAAGATTGCATAAAAAATAATAATAAGTTCTGTTCGTTTACTTCAGCATATATTTGTCATATCAAAATCGTCCCAACTGGAAAAAACCAACACAATATAATCATGCAGCTCTAATATCAACTTAATATTCTTGTGATATCGTTTCAAAAGTACCAACTTTCCGGGAAAACAATGCATTTTGGGTGTTCTCAGTTTTCATTGATTATAAGTATTTTTATGCATTTCAAAGACTCTCAGGCTTCTCTTTGGCCTGTTAAGCGTGTTCTGAAATGACGGAACTACAATCACCATCATCATCAACCAAAGTGCTGCAAGGCTGCAAACGGCGTTTGTCTCTGTCCTACGTTTCTACCCTCAACAGAAAAACCAGGTTTTCTCATCTCAGTTTTTATTATTACAGTATATATGAGAGATAGGAATAAAACGAATAGAAAAGGAGTAAAAGTGAAAGGGAGAGAGTTCTTCGAAAAAGCTTTTTTGGTTGACTTTCCCCACGCCTACGTCGCGACCGCTTTCCTCCAGATGCCAAAAAGTGCTCCAGCCAGGCCAAGCAATAGCGAAAGCCGAAAACGTTCCTGCCTGGCAGTAGCAGGGAGCCTAGGAGCTATTCCGTAACTCTATTACCGCGTGCCTGACAACTACTCTCCGAATTCTGAGTGTTATTTTCTCTCGTCGTTCTCCCTTTTCCCTGCTTCTATTTTGGAAGACAAAACTTTTTTTACTCCTTTACCAGCTTGCCTTCCCCAGAAGTCTATGTAGTTTCGTATGCACGTCATTACTTAAACAAGAAAAAAGCTGAAAATATCCATTTCCTGCTGTGTGACTAGCTAGCAAGCAGTGAACTCTTTTTTCCTAATTCAACGCACTTCCCTGTCTCCCATCCTCTTCCTACTGTGCTTGTGTTGTTGTTTGCGTTCTTGTTTCATGACAAAACTGAAGCTGATGTGATGATGTTGCTGCCATGAATATCTCTACGTCGTTTCGCTCGTGTTCTGATATTTTTAGACAGTCAAGTCAAATTCAACTCCTGCTGCCATTCCAAATGTTGTACCACTGACCGTGCAATGTGTCCGGACAAGTCAAGAGTGGCAGTTTTGGTGACAATGCTATGCGCAGCAACAGAGAGAATAAGCAGGAGTGTTGGCATGTCCTACTACAACTACAAAACTATATCTGGTAATATAAGCAGTGGCACTGTTTTGGAAAAGAGAAAGTCAGAAAACAGAATCAAGTAGAGAGTTTGTCAATTTACCGAGTTGCAAACTTTCTGCGGGTCCTGATGGGAAATGGTTTCAATATGAGCCGAGTTGAGTTGACTAAGTAAGTTGTGAGCTTTATTGGATGAGATGGGCATGGTGTTTGGCAACCGAGAAGCCTGAAAGGTTCCGACCGAGATTCCAATTGTATGACCCAAATGAGCTAGGCTCCATATGTGAGCAAAGGGTATAGAGAGAGAGTGTGGATAATATGGTTTCTAAGTGGGATGAGAGCAAAAAGCCTCTTTCCATTTTCACCAACTCGCTTCTCTACCACAATTGCAGTGTTTCTACTGCCGCTGTTCAGAAACAGCTTTTGGTTCATTTTATGTGAAAATAGATGAAAGAGTGTATAATATTATTAGCTAACTATTGGAAAGTGTGTATCATTATATAATAGAGATTTTCTATTATTGCCTTTTCACACTTATTACCACTGCCAGTTTGGAGCCGTAGACACATAGAAGTAATGGTAATGGTGAAGCTGGCGGGGGGAAGCAGTGAATAAATGAGTAGCCAACAGAATTGTACGTCTTCATGGTATATTCCATTCCGTATTCACTCTCTCTCTGGCGACGGTTGTTTCCAGAGTTGGTTAACTAACTGCACTGGTGAAACGAGCAATTTCCCCAATCTTTGTCCGTCTGCAAGTGGCAGAGAGTGAAAGAAAAAAGGGGAAATGGTAGACAGATGAGGAGAGGAAAGGGTTGCGTAAAAACTTTGTGTTCGGATTTGCGGTCAATGCGGAGCTTCTCAGCATGACATTTTGATGATGCTGGTGAGTAATAGAGAAACTTTGATTATTCCACACATAACCTTATCTCCGGTACATGGAAAACTACTGATGTGTTCACGGAGAATTCCGAGAATACACAAAAAATGGATTTTATTTTGAGTAATGGCTCAGAGAAGTACACCCAAAATTTGAGCGCTATCAACAGTTCTTGTAATCTCAATGTACATACATGAGAGGTAATTCTGCAACATCACGAAAAAAGATTTGAGCCAATGAGACGAAGCGAAAAAAAGAAGTATCTATTGAAAAAAAATCTTTTTCTCTCGTGATTTTTATCAACAAGCTCATATTTTTTTCTGCATTTGAACCTTTGAGGACATGTTTGCGTAGCTGATTACCATTTTTCGCTCGTCTCATGATTATCATCATCGCTCCTGGCTGCAAACAAGCACATAAAGAAGGCAATAATAGGCAACACATTGAAACTTGTATCTCTGACTGACTAACGTTCTTGTAATTTATTGCTCTCCACACTCCTTCACCCTATCACACACATTTTCTTTAAATAAGCTACCGCCAGCCATGCAATCTCATTTATTTATTCATGGCTCATTTCCATTACATGTTTTTCATCTACTCCTCTCCTACATTTACTATCACATGGTGTGATCTGAAAAGCAGAATCTGCAGTAGCTTGTCGGTTACAATCTAACAAAATTTAGATTCTCTAATAAGGCAACCTCTCTCTCTTCTCTCTTTGAGAACCACAACCACCCAAACGGTGGTGCTGAAACAACAACAAACACTTGCATGAATTCACAACAACAACGGCCACTTGTTTTAGTGGAAACAAAATGTCAGGATGTACTGATGCTTATGATGATAGCTATATAGTAAAATCACATTTAATGATAATATTTATGCAGAAAGGAATACTTTTACCTTCAGTTTAGGCAAAGGATGATATACAAACGGGCTCATTCATGAGATGGGGCAACTTTGGCAAGAAGTCCTATACCATCATCATAGGATGATGTAAAGGAAAGGGAACAGAAGTAGTAAATAAAAGAATCTTTATTCTGTCCCAGCCGCCCATTAATATTGCCAATGCAGTGTCGGCCTAGCTCACCTTTTGCTTTCCTTTCCTTCAACTTACATTACATTCACATCAGATGAGATTATGGACATGAGATTGTGTAACTCTTGTGAGCTTGTTGGGAGAGAAGCCGAGCAAAGAGAGATAGAGAAAATGCTGGAAGGAGAGGAGAGCGCGTGAAGCAAGCAGAACGGGAAAGAGAAACTCCTCATCGTAATTGTGATCACGTTGGTCGTGGATTCCCACTGGGTTGAAGAAGTAAATGTGGAGAAAAGGTATAACCATGTATGATTGTAATAAGAAGCCGAAACGCGTATTATGATCACACAAAACATGGCCATATTATAGGTATATAGACATGTACCCATAAATCCCAACAACAACAACAACCATCAAGTCGTCGTCGTGAAGTGAAGCAAAGTTACATGCTAGATAGTTTTTATCTGTACACATTTTACTGGTATATATAACTTTGCAAAACCTTAAATATAATACAATGTAAGGACCTCTCTCTCTTCTCCTGTTTGTGGTCGTCGTTCTCGACTGAAAACACACACAACTAATACGAAAAACTCAACACGCCACGCCACATCAAAAGTTGAGCTTTGCTTGCTGACTACTACTTCTTGTGAGTAAGTCGGTGTGGATGTTTTTTTTTCTTTTAGTGGACTGGACGACGACAACAAGCGGAATTTCTATCTTTAATACTTGTACTTGTTGTTTTGTGGATGGAGGACCGACCGAAGTAGAAAAGAGGAGAACTAGTAGTGTGAGGACCTGTTTTTCTCCATTCCTTGAGCATAAAGTATCCTCAAGAGTCATTCATTTATTTATGGCAAATTGTGCGAGATAACTCAGGCTCTGTGAGAATGAGAAATGAAGTGAGTTCTCCAACTACAATATATAAATCTGCGTGATACTCTCGTTATTATTGTTATTATTATTGCATTTACGTACCCTAACCTTTTCTGTGTGAGTAAGCGTGTAGAAGAAAATGAAAAGATGAGTTGAATGAAAGAGTGATAGTAAGGTAAAATGTTGGGGCTTTTTTTTGTTCTGCAGCGGTAATAGTCGTGGGGTAAGAAAAAAGCGTGTTGTTGATGATGGGAATGTGTAGTTGATGATGACGATGGTGCATCATGCCTCAGTCATAATTTTTATTGAGAATCACAAAGTGTCAAAAATTTGTGATATGAAGGAAATCAAATGCGCTTAACGATCCTACTTACATACTTTTACTTTTCTTGTTTATATAATCCAAAGTCAAACACGTTCCTACCACATTATAATAATCTCATGTATGTATCCATGCATGCCGAAATATAATGGGAAATATCTACTCCTAATAATAACAATAAAAAGCCTGTTCGGTTGGTTTTTTTGTCTACACGTTGGAAAAGAAAAATTACCCAAAAGATAATGTGGAAGCGACTACTGGGCTATGGCATAATAAATTTATCACTGCAACAGGAAATTATTGTCGAATGATTGAACATGAAATGTATATAATGTGCACATGGATCACTCTTTGAGAATAGTTTTATGATGATGATACTCCTACCAGACAGCTTTTTATACTCTGTATTAACTACATTATTGCCGGGTCAATCGTCAATGCGAACACTAAACTATTGTTGACGCTTGCATGGATTTATTGTTGAAATAAATGCATCGCACACAGCAAAATGTATGTTTTTAAGATGCTGGCATATCGGTTTATAGATTTCGTGCAATATGCCCATTACAATTTAATAAATTGTTATTACCCCATATCAACTTCTGTCAGTAAACTGCATATATCTGCCGTGTTGTAAGAAGCAATCAAATCGTGACTACTATAATATACGTTTTATGTATTCAATTCGTTGATTGTGCATGAAAACATTGATATTCAATGGGAATTTTATGGACACAATTCTCTTTACGGGACGTTATACAATATGGATGGAAGCAACCAATTTCGTTTAGTTTGGATGGACAGATGCTTAGAATTACTATACACACACGCTCTGATGGAAATTGGAGCGCCTCGGCAGCAGGTGAAACATGGCTCGTTCGTATAACGGCAGCAGTTTAATAAACGAAAACTTATTGTGCAGCTTTAGATACGCTTGTTGAGCAGACGTTAAGTTTCCAATAATATTTAACCTGTTTTGCTTCATCTTATCGCATTTATATTACTTACCCGAAAGTTCCTGCTCGGCAACCAGCGCTAAAATGCGAATAACAATGACAATGGAACCATTTCGTAGCGGATATCGTCTGGGAGGGTTCGTTGTTGAAGTATAAATAAGAGAAACCCAATAACAGTGTCATATAAGCAATTTTCGTCTGGCGTGTGCTCTATTTATTTGGGAGGATTAAAAGATTAGTATCGTCCTGAGTAGTGGAAGTTGTCAGTTTATCTTGAGCCTTTATAAATACGCGAAGAACTATGGCTGTTGCAGCAACATAGCAGCAGCAGTTTCGTCGTGGGACACCGTTCAAAATGAAATTTTACTCGGAAGACCATGCCTTTGTGTATGTTAGAGGAACGGTAGATAAAGTAGATATGTTTATAGTCGCATAGGCTGTACCTTGATATATCTATTTAGTCGATAGAATTAGGTATTGTAAATATGTGCACTGCTTTACTACATTTTAGGGAGAGAAACTAATGAATGAGTTCACAATCCGCCTCAGCTAGCAGCAGCAAGTCCCAGATGATAGGAGTAAAATAATGCAAAAACTTATTCTGTCCAACTAAGTGGACTTATTTGGGTAGCGTCCAATTGGCCGCTAAATAAAACCTCCGTAATTCCAAAATATATTATCCCTCTTTATGCATTTTCTCTCAAGGTTTGTACATTCAACATTGTGAAAGCTTCGAGGAGATACAAGAGACCAAAAAGGGGATTCTTCTGAAATACTTCATTGCAGATATGAGCCACAAGAAACTTATTGTTATTGAAAGTATTCTGAGATAAAGTGGAACACAACGAGACCACTTATATATTCATAATAACATGAAAATAGACCGACAAATTCAGGTGATATTTTCTTGAAATAAGAAACAAGCTATATATATTTGATCAGATTTCGCAAAAGTCATCTTTTCATTATCAAAGAAGAATTTTCTACAAAACTTTTATTCGTTTCACCAACCACAGAATGTGGGATTATATTGTTAGGTTCCTTGGGTTTTTAAATGTATAATACCAAAATTCCTAAAAAATGACTGCTTTTCCTTAAACAGGATACTTGATTCTACTAAACTCCTTCATGGGAAAAGAACACGAACCTGTCCCTCCATTTAGAATCCAGTCCACCATTTCCCCCAGAAAACATTACAACAAAATGGACAACGAAAACGTACAATTTCGTCAGTGGAATTAATGCCCCGGGAAAAGACAACGATGTCAAGTAAGTCTATAAAATGTATCCAGTCGACGAGAGAAAGAAAGAGTTTTCCTGCTGTTTATTTTTTCTACGCTGTAGGTACAAGGTACATATATACATACGTGTATAGAATCTCATTTTTGAAGCTAACCAGCTAGAAATTATTAGACATGAGGGCAGAGGGAAAATAGCAAGGACCCAGAAGATGAGGCATTTTCTTCCACCCACCACCACCAACTCAAGCATCTATTTATATTTCTCTATCCATATCCCAACCATCCAGCTGGCTGCTTTTTACAATTGGAAGAAGAGGACACACTTATAAAGCCTCAAATTATGTTCGATCATAGTATAATTCTCTCAACTAGGACGTGTCTCCTTACAGCAATATTTACAGTGTGGCTGTAATAATCCAAAAAAGTCATCCTGGTTCAGGGAAAACTGGATGTGAATCTTTTTTTCACTTGCTGTAAAAAGCATGTTTATATCTGTTAAGTCCAGAGAGAGAATATGCCCTGCAAATATGCTGGTTGACTTTACTTGGCACACGTTCATTTTCTTTCATGGGAGGCAAAAAGCACCACCATCACCGCCACACCAATGCCACCATCACCGCACAGTATGAGCAGCAGCAGCTAGCAGGCAGGCAGCAGTATAATATTGGCTTTCCTCAGATATCTGACACGCAAAGAGAAAAGAGAGAAGGAAGGAAAAGAAGATGAGTGCTCCTTGCAAAAGCAACCTTCTTTCCAACCATCAGCTCATATTATACAGCTCGTGACTCCCTTTCAGGTTTTACTTGACTCTCTGGGCAAAAAAATGAACGCGTTCGTTCGTTCCTTTCCTGTATCATCATCTAACAATATACATACTTGTATACAAGAAAACACATAGGTATATATAATATGTATATACACTACACACATAAAAAGCTGCTTGATGTTTTCCTTGCTCCTGCTGCTGCCAGCTGCTCTCTTGGAAGAGAGAGAGAGAGAGAAAAAAGCTGGAACGGGAGAAGCAGTGGAGAGAGAGAGAGAGTGGAAAGAGAGGAAGGAAGGGACGTAATTATGCCAGTTATCCTGATTCCCGGGAGAGAGACCATAGTCAACGCTTAGGTCATCCCGTATAATGGTTTCATTTCTTTTCCGTGCAACAACAACCATACTGTTGCGATGCCTCGGCGTGTGCTTCCCCGTACGCTTTCTCTTTTCATTTTGAGTACTTTTTTGTTGTTTCTATCATTGCACTGCGTCTCGTCTTTCCTGCCTGCTGCCTCGTCCAACAAAGTTGTTCATTTCTATTTCTTGCTATAGTATATATGCTGCGCGAATATAACAGCTTTAGATCTGTTTACATGAACGAATAGAGCTTTTTTCTCTCGTCAATATCTCCTCTGTACCTACAAAAATAAACGGAGGCTGTATGTACTCTCATCACTAGTACATCTACCAAGTCATGTATAATTCCTTTCTCTACATGACGGTGTCACCGAGAGGGAAGCCTTTTCGCCGCGACGACTACGTGTCACCAAAAATGTGGTAGCGTCTCAAGTAATAACAGTAGTAGTTGTGTAGAGAGACAGATAGTCCATAGAACCCGTTTATTTGTTGTAAAAGGACAGGGTCTTTTGTTTGAGATTCACAACAACGACTGACTCTGGAAGTCCATCTAATTCCATACACAGATTTAAGCTGGCAGTTGTGGCAATGGGAGTACAAAGTAGTAGAGCATATCAGCAACTATCACCGCACCGCCAAGTAGTAACCTCAATATCCATTTGGAAGTACCAGTTGCAATGTTTTAGGACATAATATGCATGGAAAAGGAGTGAACCAGGCGGACAAGACGACGACTTTGATGACAGTACTGTTGCGTCTCACTGTCCTCTCTGCGCCCTCATCGTTCTTGCCATGCTAAAGCCATTGTTGTTACTACTCTCTCACTACTACTATTATTATTGCTCGCTTCTCTCGTTATACTAAAACTTTTCCCAAAATGGAAATGAAACAGGTTCTCCCATCCAACAATCCTCATAGTGTACACCTCACATTGCGAAAACTCCTGCTGGTACGCAATATTGTGGCAATAAGTAAAAGCAATTTCAGGATATGATTGTGTGTGTAGTTGTAGTAGTAGTGGCCCATGGAACGGGAAAGTAGGAAAGGAGAGAGACAGAGAAGTAAATAGTAATGCCAGCAGTATATTTAGGAGAAAACAACATGGTATTGTTACAACCCCACATTACTTTTTAAAGCTGGTCAGGCAAATGGAGAGAGGGAAATAGGAGATAAAGCTGAGAACATGAAAATTGACTCACTCGCACAATATGGTGGCTCCACAGGAAAAGCCCTGGAAAGTGAGTGAGTGTGAGTGGCGAGTTGTTCCTGTAGAACTGCAGCTAAACTTTTCTGGCTGTATAATAATAATGGCATGAAGTAGAGAAGAGTCAGACGTTCCAGTCGTGTGAGCTAGAAAGTCACTTAGCATTATTAACCAAAAAGGAGATGAGACGCAACAGACCTTTTGCCATGCTGTTTATTAAGTCTAACTGGGCCGCGGCAAGGAACTGTTTATTCTGTAGCAAAAAGGCTGCCGTGGTCGAGAAAAGGAAACATAAAGTTACTCATTGTTGGCAAAAGGAATAAGACCTGCAATTTACTTTTCAGAGAGAAAAAAGTAAAAGAATGATGGCATGAAAAAACATTCTCCTTTCAGGATGCGCTCCAAAAGCGAGTTACATTACGAAAATGAAGCGAGAATTAATTTGAATTTCTGAGAACATTTTTTTTGCTTTCCAGAAAAAAACAATGCGGCTCTCTCCTAATCCTTCTATCTCTCTTTGTCGAAATAATTGGGCACATTTGTCATCTGTGCTTGCCTGATAACAAATCCTCCTGGATTTTCAATCTTGAACACCCACACGTGCATTTTGTAATCATACCGTTCATTACTAAAGAGGAAGCGTGCTGGTCGTGCAGTGGTAATACTTGAAAATCTTTCTGAGATGGGGCGAGATTTTCCACCTGCGTGTAACATTATCTTCGTTATTATTACTATTTCGGTGAGCATCCCATAATTTAAAGTGATATCTGGAAAAGACCAACCAACCCAATAATAATCATCTCGTGTTTGTATGCGCTTCATTGCTGCTGCCGTGATATCTTCAACACGGTTAATCTCAGCAGCAGAGTAGAGATAGTGCCCCTGCACACTACTCTCTGTAGGCTTTAACTTTGCTGAATCAACAACTTCCCCTTCCATCGTAGCGAAATGAGTACTCGCTCAAAAATATATTATACGCTCACGGAAAAGGAATACTACCTAAGTGGATGAACGGAAATGTGTGAGAAGTGTTTGGGTGAATATGACTGCTCTGTAGACGACAATAGGGTCACACAGATCTTGTCCAGGTCTCCATCACAATTACCATGATATTATATAGTAACCTACAAGCTACCACGTACACTCAACAGACGTCGTCAGTATCATCATCAAAGAAGAGTGGAAACGTGTTTGTAGTTTGTGCTTGTTTGCAAGTGCGGAGTGGAAAGCATTATTGCCTGCAGACAAGAAATACTGGAGGAGTATACATTCATATTGTATGAGAAATGAACATTACATCAAGGCTTGAGGCTTTTTGCGTGATCATGGGGAGGCATGAACAACGACTGTAATATGCTCCATTATTGATAACAACCGGGAAGACAACCTGGAGCGAAACACCTAAAGTTTGTATCCGTCTTTTTCCCCTTCTTCTCTCTCATTTGGACAGATTCGCCATCACATGTCTTACATTTATTTGAAGGGAGATAGTTGGCTGGGTTTAGCCGACCAAGTAACTTTTGAATTTCAGGACCATAGAGCGGTCTGCTTCTTCTTATCGTTGTTATTACAAATTACAAACGTATAAAGTAAAGCATTAATGCACATAAAAATGGAAGGGATCGGATGAAACGTGTGTCTGTAGCATGTCGAGTCATTTGAAATGATTTGAGCATCCTTTATATTATTTCACAAAATACACCCTTTTTCAACAGAATATAACATTTTCTGTGCAACTGCCACCCAACACCACCACCGCACATTCCACATTTGACTCATATCATCCATTCCATTTTACTCCTGGAATGAGAAAACAAAAGGATGATGAAACGTAGGAATCAAGTTCTCATGATTCAGATGATACTGATGGGAAAATTTTTTGTGAGAAGGTCTCGGGCACTTGGAAAGTTGGATGAACAACAATGGAAAGAGATGAGTGCTTACAGTAGCAGCGGCTACATACCTCTTTGCAAATAGACAAATGGGAAACAAGCAAAAGATAGAGAGAGAAAAGGTTTCGTCGAAATGATCATCACCATCATCACTGAGAACATGATAGTTATGACCACGGGGCTGTTTTTGAGAGGAAAGCTAATGTAGGCATATTACACCAACGAACGATGACACAGAAATGCAGAAAGAGAGAGGTAACGAACAACTCTGAAGCTTGGTTTAATGGTAATGGCAATCTGCCATTCTCATCATGTGACATGACGTCCCATTTCCTCACCTTCCTGTTTGAAAAAATACTTTAACAAAGAGATGAGAATCTTCTTTCTAATGTAACAGCATTAAATCAATGATATAAGGAGAGAGAGGGTAAACGCATTGTTGTTAGCGTAATCGCAGGAGAACTGGAATCACGCATGACAGCCTGACAATCATCATTATCATTACCGCTTCGCTTAGCTTTTATCGTCACATCAACATCATCATATTATCAGATAGATGCACTCGCCTTCTCCTCTACCTGGACAGCCAGATCAGATTTCAATGGAAAGGTGTCCCTTCTCTTGAATATTATTTCCAGGCGTGTTAAACATTGAGAAATCCTACATTCCTCTAAGAAGACGTGAAAAATAGCTTGATTTCATTAACAGAATCATGAGATGTTCTGGCATGGTTGAAATTTTACTTATTCATTTGATCACGAATGTGCACTCAACACCAAGGGTAAAATGAGACGTTTGTTATGGCGTGCATAGTGGAACCATGAAAATGGATTATTATTTATTTAGCAATTTAATAATAAGGTACATAACATGTAATTGCAATAAACATGAGCACACATGACATGGTCATTGAACATTGTTAATAATTCAGCAGCTGTCCATTTCAATTTGCTGCTCACATTATCATCAACTCCATACGCCATTATTACAACACTACTGCCCTGAACTTGAACCTTAATAGAACCCTCGACTGGTTATTTACTTTTGTAGCCCTTTCACCGCTGACAGTGAAGCCTTGCCCGTGCGGTACATGAATGTCTGCGTGAATAACCAGGAACATAATGACGATGATATCTCTTCCCCGTTCTTCTGCTCGGCAAGTTGTGCATGACAGTCTGAAAAATCAACTCATCAAACAAGACCAAGTATAAACAGCAGTAGACTTACTTCTCAACATATTTTAGGTTTTAAATCGAACCTTTCAACCCCAGAAAATGAATAATGCGGTAGAGTACCCCAGACAAAGTTCAGACAAAGCAAGATCATTCTATTAGTGTATTTTTGCGTAGGAGTTTTGTATGAGAGAAGGTTACCACTTTGCAACACTGCGACTGCCATCACCCCGTAAAATTCTAACGAAAATTACGCGTGCCCTTTTCCATCTCTACCTTACCGTTTCATCCTATTGTATTCTTACGAACGCGTCAACAATGGGGATCATGATGGCGATGAGTAACCAGACAATTTCATTTCTTGGTAATTCCCTACCCAAAGCACAGGCAATTATCTTAGAATACCAGGCGCGCTCTTCCGTATACATTTACTGTAGTTTTTATTTGTACACTTTAACTCTCATATCATAAAACCAGCTTCCCTGGTCGACCATGTCGCATGCCATGTGTTTGCTTGAGTATAGTACCAGTAAAAATTGAAAAAAGTATAAAGGGAGGAAAGTAGGAGTCAATAAGGGAGATAGGGATGATGTGATGTAAACTTGGGGTCCTGTCCAGGCCAGTTTTTATATGCAATATGCTTACGACGTGAGTGCGGCGGTTGTATGTGTTCGTCGATGTACGATATGCCAAACACGATATTTTGGTACGTGTCATCTGCTTTACATCTGGGATATTGTGCGACAGCGACACTATAAAAGTAAGAGCGTGAATGCAAACTTGGCATTTTTGTCATTTATTGCACTATATCGAAACCTTTTCCCTGTCTCTCCTCCTCCACAACCACATCATGTAATTCACTTAACCTCTTCTTACACAAAAGACAAAGCAAGAGCATTGTTTTTACATTCATGATATTATTTGTTGGAAAGGAAGGAGGAAAAACACTTAGTCAGACCGTCCAATTCTGTGAAAATGACAGTTTCTTGGTGAATTGATGTTTTATGGAGATGCTTTACATTGAACAAAAGGGCGACGACAATAAACGGAGCCGCTCTGAACAACAGGAAGACAAGATAAATATGTAGAAAAGAAGAGCACAGTACAGGATAACAAAAACCACAAGAGTGCATGTACTTTTACATACATGCATTATTACTGACTTTTTAGATTCCACATCCTATATAACACGCATTGTTTTTCTCTTCGTGTAATATAGTTCCTTCCTACTCGTAAATACATCGTGTGTAATGTAATGTAATCTACTTCCGCATCTTTTTCATAAAACTCAAGCAGCTTTTAACAGCAGACCTGCTTGCTAGCAATATACCTACACATTGTTTTTGTGAGAACAACAACCATGTCGCACACAGCTAATACTACTCTAGTGCTTGTGTTGTTTTCAACTGGTGCTGCTGCTGCTTCGTGTGTTAATTCATTCTGAAGATGATGATGAGAATGAAAGCTTATGTAATGCAAAAAAGGATTCGATGAATGCGTCTGATATGATGTTGGGAAACAAAGGCGGCGTCAAGCGTAGAAAGTCAGAATATATAAAGTAAAGCGGGATGGCATTGCACGGCACTTTGAGCAACATATTTATCATGAGTTAAAAACACGAGATTTTATTAGTAGCAACCAGCACCACGCACACGACGTCGTCGGCATTACTATTATCTGCTGTAAATGGTTATATGCGACACGAACGAACGATACTGCACACAGCGACGACATAAGACACAAGAAAGAAAACACTGTTGATTTTCATGGGACAAGATCAAAATGCAGATAAGACCTCTTTCCAGATATTACATTTGGTCGCATTCTCTTACGCAACCCAGTGAAATGGAAAATTAGGCATGAAAAAAGAGAATCCAGTAAAGAGACGGGAGAAGGCAAAAGCAATGGGAAATGAATGAGATTGCAGCTTCCAATCAAACTAAAAGATCGTCGGCTAATATAACACACATATATGCATTATCTCTCATGAAATAGGTATATACCCCCACCTACGATGTCAATACTTTTATACCTATTTTATATGAAACAAAAAACCTGCTGACTATTTTACTGCTTCTGGGCCTGTTAAGTTGCCTGCTCTGTTGCCACTGCCACTTTCAGCTTTACCACTTTGTTCACTCTCTCACTACTTACTTGATGAAAAGAATCCCCATCCATCCCATCAAATTTTGGCACATGGCTTTCCTTTCCTTCTCTTTCTCTCTAACTCCGTGCACTTTTCTGTGGCGTAGTGGATAGAATAGGTATATTATATTATTTTCCTCACAAAACACAAAAGCAGCAGCAGCCCCTCAACTTGTCGCTTTGCTTTACTCGTCATCCTGCTTTTCAGTTCTCAACAAACCTTGTCACATTTTGTCACCCAGCTAATTCATTGAAGTGACAACATAAAAAAGACAGATCTTCATAATCAAAAACTCTCCCCAGCATTGTACACTCTTACACGCGCGCGCTCTCTCTCAATTCTCTCTTTCTCTTATGCAACTAAATACATTCAAGCTTTTACTATTATAGCTTCACAGCAACAGTATAAAAAGCTTTATCGCGGATAGCTGTTTCTTCTCGTTTGGTCTTTTGGATTCGATCACGGATGGTCGTGATGCCAGCGTCACGCCTGCTATGTTTTGTGGTACATCAAAAGGAAGTAGATTTGGGGTTTACTTTTTTTATGTTTGTACACAGTACAATAATTTAACCACTTACACTATTATGTGGAAACGTGTAGCATTATTCTACTCAATATTATTTTCTACAACACCTATGTATATAATATATGTCGTATCCGATTCCGGTTTTCTTTTGATTTCATATGGCTTTAATACCGACATTATTAGTGACATTCCTTTTAATTTAAACACGGGCAAATTGGTTATTAGTTACCGCAGAGTAATTAGTAATTTTATTAGACCTGAAGCAGGTTTCGCCCTTTCAAAATGGAAGCTATCACTACCAATTTTTCTTATGTATTTTTAAAATAATGCTGATTAAAAATGCCTTTGTAATGGAAGTGGAATATTTATGCTTATATCAGAATAACAAAAGTATATATTCACACATTGATTGTAGAAATCATAGCCTTATGATTGTCCATGAGTGTACCATATTATAGGCAGTTTTTGTACTAGTGCCTTCAAAATCAAATGACCAATAAGTTGCAGAGACATGACATGCTTACTTTTAAAAGTCAACATTCTTAAGTCATGCCTCCCAACAATTGTCTGTTTTCCATGTAACTGATTTTGATGTTGACCAGTCAGAAGCTATTGCAATGCTCACAAAAATAAGCGTCAGATTGACATGTTCCTCCTTGATGTCAACATCATTTTCGGTAGGAGAGAAAACCAGCAATTACCTCTGCAACGAGCCACAACGACCCATATGTTACAAAAGACCCTAACCGGAATGAACCGTACTACCTTAAAATTATGGGGTGCAAATTACATATACCCGGCGCACATGCCCGTCCTTCTTTTTCACAGAGTGGATGAGTAGCTCTTTTGACAGTAAACACATACGGAAGTGGATATATTAGATGAGAGTTGACTTGACTCGCGAGCTCGAGAGTCTCAAGAAGGGGCAGATGGGCATCGTAATAAATTTTAGAAAAGCACTGGGGAGCTCCTTATATTATGTAGCTTGGAGGAACGAACCAGAGCAGCAGTAGCAGAGGGGAAGTTAAGAAACCAAAAGAAGTCTTCCGGATACAAAATATTTTGTTCCGCTTTTTCCCGGTACAAGTTACGGTAGCTCACCACCAACGCAACACCGCAATAACTTGAAGCTTAGAACTTTTTGAGGGCTTCATCACCACTAAACTTTATAGAATAGAAAATAGCATGCTAAAGATATACATACGGTAACTTATACAGTAAACCCGGCGGACAACTTTCTTGTAAACATACGAACCATATTGCACACAGAGCTAATACGGATGTATCAAAAGTGCTTAGCTGGTATACCTTATATTGATGTCATATGTGCATCTTTATAAAAATGACCTTACATTCATGCACTAGTTGGCTACGTGCTATATTCATACATACAAAATGGAGGTGGAAGTATTTAGAGAGTTTAGCTGACTAAGCGTTTGCCCCGTTTTCCATATGGACTTCAAACATAAATTCATTTTTTTGTTTGGCACAATAAAAACTACTTTAGTAGGAAAGCGAGTACATCACAGCACACAATATTCATTCAAAAGGTTGCGGTATATTGTTCCACTGATACTGACTTTCAAGCAGATACATACAAAAAAAGGACTGTCATGTGGCATCGCATCGGTCTCTGGCTAGCCCGTAGCAATAACGTCAATTCTAGTAGTCATGTTTATGTGGTATATAGTAGTCCAGTGTGGATGTACTGACTGAGTGACAGATAGAAGTAGATGGTGAAATACGGAATACATACATATATGGATGAATTCTTCCCTTTTCTCCTTCCGAAACGGGCAAGTGAAATTGTGTATACATGAATACGTGAATCCATGTATAACTTTGAAAAAAATGCTTCTTCTACTCCGAGTTCACTACACCCTGTGGGCAATCTTCTGTCTAATGTAATGTACAATAGGTAAAGTCCAGTTGAAAAAAGAAACCAACCATAATAATAATATCTCCCTTCTAGTGATATAACGGATATAACAGAACTCCCAACAGTCGGACCCGTCCTTTTCTTTCTTCTGCTCCCTTTTCCAGTTTGTGTCACAACGCTTTTTCTATGTATTATGGTCATCACATTTATTTGGAGATCTATTCGACAGAAAAAGACGGCACATGTCGACATGACACAGGGTTTGCTCCTATAATTAGGTGCAGTAATATGCTTCCGCTTTTCACAATCAGTATATATCAGATTCTCTTACAGTTTTTCCGCCTGACCTTATACCATAATGTCACTTTACTCACTTTTAATACATATCACATCACATATTATCTTCTCAACGTTGGTATAATAATGTACCTAGAGCTACACACGCGTGCATTTTCCTTTAAGCAAGGGAGAAATTCACGTTTGCCTTTACTACTGGAGATCGTCACATCACAGCCATCAACATTTCCTTGGCCCGAATGTCATGCATCCATACTGTACTTATTTCCAGGGCACGGCAACGACAACCGCGAGAGAAGGAAACGATACTAGAATAAATACGTAGAAATTACATTAGTTTATCCCTATTTTCCCCGGAATATAATATGTACAGCACATCGTCCTTACAGTCACGAAAAAGGAAAAGGTGGGGAAAATTCTGACTATCACTATCATCCTACTTGACTTTCCTATTTATGCACTTATTGTGTGCCCATTGCTTTGCTGCTGTGCGGCTTGGTATTACTGGCTCCATGCAGTGATTCTCTCTCTCTCTCACCATTTTTTGTCTCTGCACATTGTATCGCTTGCTTGCTATATTATGCCTCCTACCACTTCTCTGTATATTGCTTTTTTGCTACTTTTCCATTTGCTCCTCGTCTACATTCAGCAGCATTGGTCTCAGGAGTGAAAGCGAGATGTAGCAATCTAATAATCCGTTGCTCTGAGTGAATGAGGAAAACCAGAGGAGACGGGGATTTCAGATGACAGTGATAGAAAAAGCTGGCTGGAAAGAAAGAGTCCCAGCATTATTGACATTGCGCTCTACATACATATCCATGAGAAGAGTCACAATTCACAATCCACACCAACCATCCAACCAACCCATATTATATTAGCCCGTCTACCGATACGCCACATTTTAGTATGTTCAGCAGTATGTGTTCAGTGTTCACTACTACAATCATCAGTGGTATAATAATATGCATGCTCTATAGAAAGTAAGTAGAGAAATAATACCACTGCATGAAAATAGATTATAGCACTTCGTGCATTCGAGGAAAATAGATTTTACTCAGTGTACATATCTCATGTACATAATCCTTTTTTCACAATAATAAAATAAAACAGGGACATGTCCCAGGCCCGTATGAAACCCAGAAAGTATATAAGCACTACGTCAATATAAGTCGCCAGCTGGAAATAAAATATTCTCTTTTGCTATCGCCTCGCGATGTTTACCGCAGATGGCCCAAAATCTTTTCTCTTTCTTTCATTTTTATCTATATGCAACTTTTGATTCATACCAAGCTTAACTAATGCTAATTCATATACATACCACTATCTCGCATGTACATAGCTTGTCGACAATAATGAAACTGGGAACCACTTTGGACCAAATAAAAATTAAATTATATTGTTTTATCACTTTTCTCTGTACGGCAAGTCAAATACCCATGTTTTCTACCTTAACTCATACAAGATAGGATAGTATGTGTGCATTTGACGTTAAAGACTGAAAACAGTTCCCCTGCCAGTAGTTTCATCTGAAGAAAATTTTTACATGCAGGAAAAGATAAATGTGTGGACTGTCTGTTTCCTATGTTGTTTAGGGAATGTAGGATTGACTGCGATATTTAGCTTCATTCTTTTCTTTTTTCTCCCCTCCATCTCTCTCCACTATCTATCTGCCTCCCTACAGTTTCTAGTTCTCACTTCCTGAAAAGAAATCTCAGTCTTCCTTCTTCTCTTGCCACCACAATGATTCTCTTCTTCTCCAGCCTTCCGTTTGGCTTCCGGCAAGCACACAGCAACCGTTGCGCTGTCTGTGCTGTTGATAATGATTATGATGAGGAGAAAACAGAACCACCACCTCTGACTGACTAGCAGCTCGTCTCACCCTATTTCTTCCCGTGTCTAGTTCTTTCCCTATTTCCCTTGTCTGTAGCGTGTTTTTTGTAGTGAATCATTATGGAGATGATGATGGTCTGTAATAGTATACGGTACAGTGATGGTGTCGGGATGTTGATGATGATGACATTGAAGTTTCATCTGTATCCTGTGAAGTTGACTAGCGTTTGTCAGAGACAAAATAATGAGAATGTAGATAAAAAGAGTCAAAGAGCAGCAGCTGTATCGGTAGAATGAAAGGGAAAAGTGCACTTTATTTCTGATGCAATGCAATTCTTCCTGCAGCATGTTGGTAGCAAGGAAAAGAGAAAGAATCCTATGCATAAAACATTAGGTCATGCATATATATTATCATTAGAAGAATGAAAGCAAAACGCTACGCTCTTTCCCCGTTTCTACTCAGGTCGCATGTATGCTAATGTGCAAACTGCAGCAGATCATATACGTTATATAAGAAGTAGAGGGAAGATATAAAAAATAAATACACAAAAGGTTTATGTGATGTCATATACGATTGGCGTCAACTGAAGGAAATCGTCCCCTGATAAAAAATGTCTTAGACATTATTCACATACTTTCACTCTCATCTCATCAACACGAAACTTCTTGAGAGGAACAAGAGACACGTTGAGAACTGCCACCCTTCAATAAAAGTAATTACGGTAACTTCAGCAAGATAAATTTTAGTGTTCAGTCTTTTAAACTTTTCTCTTCTGAAACACAACAAACGTTGTCATTATCGTGCCACTGAGCGGAATCCTCACTGAAAGCTAGTGAACAGAATTCATTTGAATAATTTTACTCATTTTCTTTGGGAAATCAAAGAATGCTTTCTGAAATCACAAATTCTATCCTCTAAATTGTAATCAAACAAGGCATTTACCATTTACTCTAAAGGGCAACATGAGATTCGATTGGGATTATGTATTGTAGTTGCTGAATGAGTAATTAGTTACTATATTTTGTTTAATCTTTGATATTCTCGGATTATAGGAGACCGTACAACAAGACAACATTGGAAAACGGCCACCATCATCATTTTGAATACTTGGTTCATGTCTGCACATTCGATTGATGAGTAAACTTGTGCGGCCAATTTTCTCTGCCTTTCATGTAGATAAAATGTGCCAACCAGATATATCCACACAAACAATTTATTCATGAACTGCGTGTGGGATCGTCGAGGACAACGGCGAGTTACGCAGCTACTTGTTCTTGTGCACTAAACTGTGGTGCATATCTATAAGGATGGAATGGATGGAATAAATGGAAAAAGCAGTGAGAAAGGGAGAATGTGTGATGTGTGGACGCGCTACTCCAATTAATTTAATCTGCACACGGACACAATGAATGAGTGGGAACTTGGGATAGAAGTTTCAAACCAAATTATGAAAGAGACAGGGAGAAATTATATAGCAAGTGAAAATGTATAAAAATAGTTGTGTATAGTGTACCTACATATATGTAAATATATGGTTTAGTACATGAGCAATCAAATGAACCAAGTCACCCACATCTCCACGCCGTCATGTATCTCATATCTCCCTGGAGTATGTAAAAGTACGAATGATAATAGTGGCAGTGAAATTCAAGAATGTCTGGCATCCCACACACATGCAGATGAGCATGTTATATTCACACATACCTACATAAATACTCTGTCAGAGTGGGAATGATGCTGTCTCCACTTGGGTTAACAGAGCATCTTTTTACACGTTGCATTCCAAACCAACCCACCAGGTTCTCCGGCTGGAATGTACATCTTATTCTCACTCCACATCTAGTCACATACATTATACGGATCTTCATGTCTCTGGACGCCGAAATAATGGTCTGGAAGGGAAATGAATGAGGTAACGCTGGAAGCTTGATTGAAGGGGACCCCACCTGATTTCCACTTAAAACTTTATAGCCGACAAAGTAAGTGTTAACTAAAAAGGCGGAGAGAGATGAGTATATAAAATTACAGTTGATGCAATGCCGTATGCAAAACCTCTGAGACCTGTGTGTACCCCACTCTATAATGTATATATGGTCTAGTTCGACGTGTAGGGTCAAATTAAAAGCACGACAAAATGTTTCATTTCCATTCGTTGATAAAAACCAAAATGACGACAGCGACGAGGCGTTGGTGGTGTAAAATGAGATTGTTTTATTTCCTCACTTTATATTCTCTGTACGGTTTTATTTCATTCCGGACGCATTTTAATTGATGTTTGGTTACGATTCAGGACAACCCAACACACAAATGGTATGCATGTGTGTTTCATGCCTACGCCAAATATCCAGGGAACGAAGCTTACAAATACACGTCAAAGTCATCATATGGAACAACTTGAGAAAAGCATTTTAACACAACTAGTATGAAATCTGCATCTCGCTGACCTTTCACAGACAATCCAACAATTTGCACAATTTGCTTTGTCCAGAAACCAAGTAAAATGAATAGGGACATGATTTTCATATCTGACGTTGACAGAGAAACCGGGTCCTTTTCTAACTTGTCTATGCCATGACGCATATTTTACGGCTTTTTCTCCCTGTAGGCATTCTATACTGTTTGATGGTGTAATTGAATGGTGTATGGTGTAAATATATTAAAGCTTGAAAAGCGTAGAGCCTCGTCTGAATGCTTTGCCCGTGTAGTATGGTCTCTCTGGTCTATACAACGCTTTAATGTTTGTTGTTGCTGTCGTCGTGTCGGGAAAAGGGCTTCTAGCAGCTCTCTCTGTCTCTGTTGCTTTTTTACTTGTAAATGTGTATGTATGTTTAAAAGGCATGTCAAGCATATCAAGAGAAAAAGGAGATTGCGTATATAGTAGGCACTATGCACTATGGTTGTGTTGAAGAAGTGTCATGTCACACAGCTGGTGGTTAAGCATGTGTAACAAAAGTGCAAGTGATGTGTTTAGGACGCCCTTTTTCTCTTACCGAGAAGGAAACAGATGTACATACAATTTTATGAATTTCTCCACACAACAAGTGGTTTACGCGTTCCGCTTGTATAGATATAATAATAGTAATAATGCTAGTAGGTCTATTATTTTGTACATTCTTTTGTAACTCTGTTTCTTTTCTTGTTTTATGCTAGGATAGCGTGTAAGGGCCCTTTGCACACTATGCTTAGAATCCCGTAACAAAGTTATAAATATTTTCATTGAGATCTGACACTTATCCATCAAACTGAATCTTGATTATTTGAATCAATTTAAATTTTTGCCAAGTTGAAAAGTACACTTACTGAGGAACTCATGTAATTGTGTTTGAATGGCTTACTCAGCATTCAACATGCAGGCATCATTAACTATATATATACGCTTTTATCATAACCATCTAAACTGCATTTTTACTCATCTCAGGATCAACTCATCGCAATCAGTCAATCATGAATCCTGTGTGGTGAAATAGGGTGGTCATGTTCAGACCAAACCCACCAAGTGATAGCAGTAAATTCACTTATTTTTTTCCAGAACTCATTCTCATCAGCAGTCCAAACGTGAAGTAATTGCATGTGTATAGTATGCACATTGGTCCAAGGAAGAGACCGTTGTTTGTAGCCCTCTTTATCATCATAACACAATTTTATGCACTTTGCTCTATAGCTTACATTAGTTGTCTCCCTCCCTAGAAAACATTTAAAAACACGCATATAAATACATATATACGCTAGTAAAATATCCGTGTTAAACCCTCAACATACATTTATCCATTTTACATTAGTTTATCTATTGTAATATCCAGTTGCAGCCGACACCACCAGCCACTACTACCACCAACATAGATAAATGATGACCAGTCAGGAGGATCCCCAAAGTAAGAGGACACTAATAGTAGTAGTAAGCGTACATTCATACATACTTATAGCAAGTAACCACATAAAAGTGAAATGATGATGCTTAAAAAGGAGTGGTGTTGGTGTGTGATGTGATGGTGATGTTTTTGAGTGCAGAAGTCAGTAATCGCTTCACTTTACTACTTTTGGAGCCGAAATGGTCGAAAGAAATCCAGAGCACCGCTACTATATACGACGATATAAAATATAATGTGCACCACCATCGCCACCACTAACGCCAGAAAGGAACAAGGCTTCTGGAATGGCGATAGCAACCCAAAGCATCAGAGGCACATTTAACGTTGAATTGAAATAGAAAGAGGGAGAGAGAGAAGTAATGCAACTACTATCATCATCACATCACCAACATCTCTAGACAAAACCAAAAGAACCAAACCAGACCACCAGAAAAGTCCTAATAAGTGTAAAAGGAGGAGCAGCACAATCTAACGAGAGCGCTTTTTGTAACTAGCATTTTACATCATCACATCACTCTCACACAACCACGCTCACTCTCAGAGAAAAGCGAAAAGGAGCACCAAATAATATAATAGGAAGGAGTACGCTTTATGAATGTACAATTCAGGGTGGCTGGATAAGGTTACACATCATCATCATCAGCGCTTACAACCCTGCTGATGATATGTAATTGTTGATCCAGAAAGTAGAAATTCACCATAATATTCATCATGCCCATATTCTTCGTTAACAAAGAGAAATTTTATACTTTATAATGTATACATTCATACATACACAGCTATTGTTAGGCCAAGCTCGAGATTGTTATGATCACATAACCCGTTCCTTCCTGCCTGGAAAAGCATATAAATCCCAAATAAAAAAGCTTAAATGCATTCCTTCCCGTACCAGCTTATAAGAATCGTTCACAGCAAGAAGCGCATCCATGAGAGAAATATGTTGAATCAAAGAAAAGTCAAATGGATGAAAGAAAATGAATGAATATATAGAATATTATATAGATAGAGCATGAGTCGGTCAAATGCAGAACGAATGTGCGATGGCAATATATATAGTGAGTAAGAGGAGTGAACGAGATGTGAAACCAAAAGGGGTTACATTTTTATAATACTTAACAAGTCTTTTTGTACTCTTGGTTTTCCTCCTACATCGCTACGCTCTCAACTCAAACAATGCAATTCAATACAATTTTGATGATGTAAGCCTGTCTTTTCAAGACATATCCGTTTCACACTCACAAACATGGAACCTATAAGAAAAACAAGTAGTAGTGTGGTATATAGAGTGCAGCAGAGGAATCATCATTATCAAGAAAGTAGAGGAACGTGTCGCTTTCCCATAAAAGATTTAAGGACAGGCCCCAAGACACCAGCGCATAAAAACTATCTCGTCACATCCACATATATCCATTCTCTGCTGAGCCATCACCACGGTTAGTAGTAGTAGTGCTGCCCATCATTAAACCAAACAAAAAACTTCTTCACTTTACTTCCCTCTCTTCCATGCCAAACCACTACTCATAAAAAGCAAAAAAGAATGATCCTGTACAATGCACACACCATACGTCTCACGCGCTTCAAAGACACTCCAAAAAGAGACAAGACATGTTACGACCATTTCCACGTAAATAAAGTAGTGCAACTTAACATACAACAACTGCCTATATACATAATGTACGTAACGTACATAAAGCCGACCCAACCGTCACCATCATCATATCTTCGTCTTTTTATCCATTACAATTATCCGATGTGCACTGCGTTTTTGTGCACATGTATTTTACGTATCATATCAACATTCTCTCGATTTTTCTTTTGAGGATTTTGATTCACAACACTATTGGTTGTCTGTTGTCTGCTCCGCTTCAGATAATCTTTTTTCTTCTCTTTTTCTTACTCTGTCACAACATCACACTATCAACAATATCCCTTCATCCTTATTGTGCACAGCCTTTGCCTCTACTCACTCACCCCTTTTTTCTTTCTCCTCGTCTTCTGTCACGCTCTACAGCTTCAAGAAAATGAAAGGGAATAGAAAGAGAGGATGCAACCGGCTCTCTTGCTCACTTGTTTCCTTCATCATCATCATCATCATCACTTTTTGATCTATACATTTGATAGAGACAGTTGATAGTGGCGTGGTGTCTAACTGGAGAAAAAAAACCTTTCGTATAGCTGAGTCGTTTTCTGTCGTGTTATTCGAGTTTTCGTACGAACATCACAGCAAAACAGAGTTGAACGATAGATAGAGGAACAATCAAAGCTTTCCTCAAAACTCTCAAAAAAGACATATCATTTCTCTATCGGTATTATTTTTATGATCCGGCACACATAGCCTTCCTCACAATAAGAAAAACTCCAGAAACAGAGCAAAGAAATATATAACATCCAGCCTTTCTTCTCTCCTTCTTATTATTAGCATTCCTATTCTTTTACTTTTGTACTTTGGTTTGGCGAGGGATGGAAAGGCAATGCAAAGCTGTCTCGCTTGACTCTTTTTCAAGTGGATAGGTGTATACATACAAAAGCTTGTTCGAGGACAAGCAAAGCGTGCATTCGATAATGGGATTGTTGGAGAAGAACGCAAAGAAAAGTAAAGGAGTAAAGGCAATCACATATATGCTCGTAGGTATATATTCTCGTGTGAGGCAGTTTATACTATACGAACAATTCATATAAAAGAGCACAAACAGTCATCACTATCATCTTCATACCTACAACTACTCCCCAAGATATCACGGTTACTCCATGAACGGAAGTTATACTTACCATAAGAGCACTTGCTCTTTCCTCTCTGCTTACCACTCCAAACATAATAATAATGATGATGTAACAACCGATATTGTCAAATCCTATTACAACGAGAGTAGATTCAGAAAAAGTTGAATGCTGAACCGAACAGTCCAAATACAAGTATAAATGTAACAACGAGCAACTGGAGGTTGTGGAAAGGTAGGCAAATGTTTATACAGGTTATTCAACGTAACAATGAATATTTTTACATTACTTTTATATGGAAAAATATTGCTCATATGCCGTTGTTTTAAGAAATTTCTATTTTTATCACATGAGTTCATGTGGCATAGGTATAGACTAGAATTTGTATGTATATGCACATATTATGCTGCATTATAGATTTTACCTATGCACATTTCGGATTCGGACTAATCTTAGTGAACATTGACTTTGATTCGGCATTGACGTAAATTTCCTTATGTCGTTTCTTGTCCCTGATCAGAAAAATGGAGTAAAATAGCTGTATAAAATACACTGCGAAATGGAGCAGTGTGCAGATAAGAGAAGAGAACTATGGGACGATATACGATGAGATGACTCAAGTAAAAGTATTAATCATCAAATTGGCCCGGCAGGGTATACTAGTTCAACTTAAAACAATCCTCTACAGTTTCCTTCCACTTTTCATATGAAAAGCTGAAACAAGGAAAAGTTGAAAAGCGAAGAGAAATTGAAATGGATAATGTAGGTTTTTGTCTTCTCGTCGCAAAGTGAAATGAATACATACGACTCGTGGAAGCTTCAAGAGAGAAGAACCCATTTTTGTAATATTTCCATGTTCCAACATTTATACACATATTTCTCGCTTGACGAAGTCATCTTTACATTTCATTTTCAGAGATAAATTTTCATGAAATGAAAGGCAGAAGCTCCCACGTAAACTTTTCTGCTGAGATGTTTTTCGTGGATAGTGGAGCATGGGTATAAATGTATGTATATACGAAAAAGAAAGGAGCTCCCGAGATCACGTTTGCTATAAAAATAATTCATTCAAAATGACGCGATGAGGAAACGTACATACAGAAGCAGCAGCAGACGGAAAAGGAAAACCTGACTGACTGAAAAGTAAACTGAGAAAACGGCAAATCATCATCGTCATCATCCCAATAATCATCATCTTTCCTTTTCGACATAATGCATATATGTCGGCACTGTACTTTAGAGAAGAAATTGGCCTCTGCCGCTTCGCTGCTGCTAGCTTCCATTACTACTACCGCTTCTACTGCTGCTCCTTTTTTACGAGCCGTCCTATCAACATGGTAATCATCGTGATTCAGATTTCAACTTGAGATCAAATAGTATAAAAGTTGATGTGCTCCCCTTTCTGCTACCGCGCATTTCTCCAACCCTCATCCTCTTCGTTCTTCCTACACCTTCAATCAATATTATCATTATTACGATGGCATTATGCATACATATACATCAATTACTTTGGCACAAAAAAATCTCAACTTAAACTAATTTCCAACTTCTCATTTTGATTGGGGCAGGAACAACATGGAAATAAAGAAGATGTACAAATGTTTTAGCAGCAACGAGAAGTTTCCTCTATTGTGTTTAAAGTTTATTCGTAAACTCTGTTGACTGACAAACTACACAATAAACATCCTTTGAATTCTCTTTTCCCTTATGTTTCGTGATTCTCTTAAAAGTAAAACATCTTACATTCTTCCAAATACAGTTTTATCCAGATTATGTAGGCGATAGGAGCAGAAGAAAAGCAATAATAATAAACGCAATCCTTCCCTTCCGGTATTATGAAGATATAAAAGCAATTTAACTACCTTTACAAATAATGTTTGTTTAGAAATCAAGTCAGCAGAAACTCCTAATAATTATCCTCATTTTTCATAAACTTTTGCTTCTCGTGAAAATTCCCGAGAACATCCACGTGAGCTCTGGGAAGAAACGAATTGGAATTTTGTACATGCCACATAAGTGGCGAATATTCCATTCATTTACTCAAGCAACAATACATGTAGGTATATTCCGTCTGGTACGTGAATGTTAAAGTTTGTAGAAGAAACCGGACTGGACCAACCACTTTTTCTTGTAATATGAATAAATATGAAATACTCATCATCTTATGATAATATGCATCGCTCTGTATGATCATCATCAGGTTATTTGCCACCAACACCATCCATCCAAAAACAGAAGCAAAAATGAGGCTCATTAAGATACACATCCACACAAGCACCGGTGCACAGTAAAGCTGGCTCAAACATCAAGCCGAAAGTTAAGTAAAAAGGGTTAAAACAAGAGAAAAGAAATGTTCGCTCCTTTGTTGGACTCGGTTGGACACATTAGTTGCCCACATAATACAAGTATGCTGATGGGTAGATGGACAATGTACAGACACAGCAAGCACAGACGCGCTAGTTCGTAATAATAATCATGAAACTCCCATCAAGTATAATGCTGCAACTTATTGCAACTTATCAAATCCATCACGACGTCGGCTAGTATCCAGCTCCACTCGTGCTGCTAGTTCGTGCTTTAATGATAATGATATTTTTTTTATATTTCGTCTCTTTTCCCCATCTTTAACAAAAAATGGTAGAAAACCGTGAACATGAAAATATAAGCAAAAAATCAAGTATTCCGAATCTAATATATCCATCAACCAGAAGGACACAAATATATGCATAACGTGTATATTTCAGCGTTTATTACGTAAAAGAAAAAAAATCATAGTTTTTTTCGCGTCTTAATGCCGCTGCTACCCCGGAGTATTTTGTAATGGAGAAAGGAGGATCTTCCTAATGGGTTTCTTGAACAAACATTGAATTGTCGAACAAAACTTGGATTTTCATTAATTTTTTATCCGTCTCCTCAGTTCTCATTCTCATAAATACGAGTAAGTAAGATGTGAGAAAATGAATGCTGACCAATCCCACTCGAAGAGAAAGAAATTACTCAAGAATATTTTATTTATTTACATACATTCTGCCACTAGTTCATCCATAGATTGAAATAACTACCACTTGTTCTGGTCTAGTGGTCTGGTCAATTACCAGGCAGGACTATTTGGTCGTCGTCGTTGTATTGGGTTGGGACTGGTATTCCAAGACGGGCGGACGGGTGGTCCTGCTGCTAACAATTATTTGCTTTTTCGCTTATTACTATCATTATCAGACCAGACTTACCTGCCTGTATACATAATAATGCTACATAAGCAAGAGTGAAAGGCTTATTATTATACAGTAGCCAAATAATCTCGTTTTCTGTTCGCAATTAAAATGCCAACACGGTAGGCATCAACTTCACTCACCACCTATGAACATATCTGAACCATTTAGATTCACTCTAGTCTGACACTTTGCCTTTTGTTCTCAAACGTAAGTGGACAAGGTAATATCAGCAGCCAGTAACAAAATGATGAAGAAAAATATGTAAAAACAATGTTTTTTTGTTTTCTTAAACATTACTGTATGACAATGCATTGTGCACACCATCAACATGGAAAGCCTCTTTACCTGCTTATTAGTTAATTTGTGAAAAAAATTTACCACCTGCAAATAAACTTTTCACGATTTCATTAGAAAACTTTAAGGTAAATTTAAATTCGCCATTAAGAATTTTATGTAACCTTATGCTTATGTTAAAAACGTGTCCGGTGCGGATCTCGAAAATGAGAATCCCGAATGACATGAATCTCGAATTTTTTATCTCGAATGCAAATATACCGAAACTGAAATTTGACCGAAATGCATAATGACCGAATTTGCATAAATTGTGTCCAGGCTGAATATCTCAGATTGAAAATTCATTTTTTCAATATTGGTTGTCATTTGCTGAACAGATTCCACCTGTACACAGCTCAAAATGGAGTCCACACAGCCGTCTCAAAGTCATAGCATACGATTTATTGATAGTAACAGGGGCAAACAGTTACTCATTTGTGACGGCTACGTACATCAGTTAAGTAAAGCACCAACAATTGGAAAAGTGTCAGTGTTAAAAAGACATATTAGAGTAGCTAGGAGAAGATTCACTGGTGAGAGACGACTTGGTACCTAAAAACTTTTGATTTGCCGTCAGGTCGTTGAGTGCATTGGCTATTGTGCCAGGAGATGTGTTTATGAGATTTATGGAAGTTAATAGTCATTACGGCCACTGCAAAGAATCACGTCAAATTCAAACTGCTAGATGTACGGCTTGAAAAAATTGTTGCTCATTATAATACACCATTGGGTACTATTGAATATTTAACTGCCATTGCCACTTGTATGTACGATCATTTGGGAT
>JAHZMV010006896.1:0-21125 GCA_027743765.1 Coecobrya sp. COE2
TCTACATCAAATTTCAAATTTGTCATAAAATAATTTTGTACACACAAAATAGTTTGCACTTTGCATAATATAATGTACTTAAACAACCTTTTTACGATTTCAATTAGTAGTAATTGTCACCGATTTCGTTTCATATCTTCTGATCTTTTTGTCGTGGGCTGGTTTAGAAAAAATGTTGCCAGCTACAAAAATCATGGCCCATAATAATAAAAACTGCATAGGTACATACAACTTGTTCTGTCATGCTAACAGTGAGTACCCTACTAACAAGAGTTTTCAGTACCTCATCTAAATTGTCTTTACCATTTGCTTACCTTTTCTATAAATTTTCCACTAATAATAATCAACCTCTTCACAAAAGATGATGAAAAAAAAGTAATAAACTATTCGTGTGGGATGTGGACGGAAATATTATGACGGCATAAATCGGCGGTAATGATTAGAAATGATACGACACGTAAGAGAAACATTGCACGAAGAAAAGATCAAAATGACCATTTTGCTTCTCCTTAGTCATTTAGTACTCAATTTTTTTGTACGTGAAAACCTTTCATCATGCATGTTGGTCTTTACCGTCATCGTCGAATCATCATCAGCAGAATCACTACTCCAAGTAAAAGTTTACGTGCGTTACATGATCCTTTTGACCTATTCACGACTTTCTGAGCAAATAGCCAGAAAACATCAAATCTTCATCACCTTTTCATCCCTTTCAGATTATAATTTTAAAAATTAAAGACAGCATATTTCTGAACAAATCCATAATCATAATCACTTTCTTTTCTTGCCTTCTGCTTATTACATGTGATGTTGTGCAACAGAAAAGCAGCAATCAAATTTTAATACTAATGTGGAAATCCTCAATCAGCTAAAAGTTATTAATAATTGTAGTTGTAATAAAGCGTGCCACACTCGAAATGTATATAATAATATATTTGCATACACATATGTACATATAGATTTTGATGACAGAGTCCAAGTAAAAAATACAAATTTAACAAATTTAATGCGTTTCCATCTATGGCACACATCTAATAAAGTATCATTTATGCAGGTTTACAGTTTTTGCACAAAAAATGAATAGACAAAATAACTGTTTGTCGACGTACACGATGTAACTTTTCTTCTTCCTGCATGTAAACAAGACACAATGAAAAGATCATGCATATCAAAACTGCAGCAGCAACAAAAGCTAAAGAGTTACTCACCAACTCATCAACAGCAACACTTTGTTGGCTTTGGGTTGCTCTCTCTATACAACAAACGCACACAGTAAAAAACGTCCCGTCTCTCGCAACACCAAATAATTGTATTTCACAACAGGTTTTCTCCACGACCAAAACATGATTGTTAATGCGTAGCCTTACATAAGCAACTTTCAGTAGTTTTGTTTAACAGAGCGATTGGCAATGGGAATACAATGTCTCTGATCGTTGGTAAGTATAGTTTTGTGCATCGTTCGTGGTCACGAACTAACAAAATGGTGTAGATATGTGAACTATGAACTACGATGTGGCCGAAACTACAAAACTTGGGTAGGTCTTGTGAAATAGATACATGCATTAATATGCTTAAAAGTGAGCAATGTGCTATTATATATCAATTTCAATCAATTAGAACGAGACCACTGCTAATTTATTGCTATAAAGTACAGCCCATCCAATAACGTACGCAAATGAATCTGAGAGAGATGTAGGTGCTGATATGTAAAATAGGGACAGATTTACAATGGTCTTAATAGCGTTATTGTCGATATATACAAAGTGTGAAGGGGCAATATCAAGCAGTGCATTATGTGCACTCGGTTTAACCATTTCTTTTCATTAGATTTACATTTGTATGTTAAAAATTATTAAACTGTAAAAAAATGTTTATACCAAATGCTGTGCGCTCTATAAGCTACAGCTTTTTTAGCTAAAAAACTTAAAATTGGTTCTAAAAATACTAAATTTAACTTTTCAAAACTATTATGAAGAAAAAAATGACATAGGATTTTGAATAGTCTACCAAAATACGCTTGAAGTTTTACGTTGAAAACCACACTACGCAATGTATTTGAAACCACAAAAAATCTAAAATAGTTGGCCCAACCCAAATCCATATTTTTAAATATCAATCTATAAGACTACGACATTATACTTCCATCAGAATGCGTCGCAGGGGGTTATACACCAAAAGCTTAGACAGATAACGCAGATGTTTACTGTGACGTGAGCTATTCGAACGTATTTCAATAGTTTCAATTCAATGATGAAGGATCGACGACGATTTCGCCAAAAAGTGAAGTGCATAATGTTCCATATATTTCAATCTTGCACAACAACATACATAACGTGATCATCATGCTATTTTACTTAGTCCCCGATCCCTTTGACTAGAGCAATAAATCATCCGAATTGCAGAGCAGCTTAGCTCAGTTGTTCAGTATCAGTTCACAGCCCGATTCAAGGAAAATTGCAAAAACAGCGTCTCTACAACCAGCAGTCCTGCCACCGCCGTCGTTTCACATATGAATGTACATGCATGCACTCATTCATACACACTAAAACCATGAGCCAGACTAGTACAATAAAAGATTACGTTTTTGCTTTCCTATGAGATCGAGAAGGCTTATGCCGGTTTCAGCATTACCATGCCATGCATCACAACACAAAACCCTTTAAGGAACAGTTAGTAAAAAAATAGAGGAAGCCAGCAATACTAGTTTAATATGATCAATAGGGAAATATTCCGTTTTTAGAAGTTTCAGTGTTAGCACAAACAAAGAAAAACAAAGCGCAACAATAATATTCTCGACTGCAGTGATCCGTGACTTGGAAGTATAACGACACTCAGCTCATAACGAATATCGAATGGCGGGTCGTTAAGAAATTGCGTATTCGTGTTGCGACCTTTTTCGTATGTTCTTAACCATTGTCATCTTCCCCCGTTTTTATATCTTATTATAAGATGCTTTCTATTTCTTCGATCGCGTTGTTCCTTGTAAACATTATACTGCAGATTAATAATAATAATAAATAACAAGGATAGCATCGAAAGCACTTATAGATATTATTAGTTAGATATATTTGGAATTGTACATGTTTTACATACATGAAGCAGATATAGAACACACAAATCTTTTTGAAAATATTATTGTTTCATTGCCACCTTGCATTTCATTCATTGCTTTTATGTATACGAGTAAAGTTGAAAAAATAAAAGAGAAATGGAATCATGATTACAATGATCCCACATTGTAAAATGTTTATATATTTTCTGCCATGACGAGACTACTATTACTATTTTGATTGTTGTGTAGCGGGTATATGTATAGTTTCAGCAACAAATCGTGCCGCACATATCCTCATTCCTGACACAATGATTATTTCAACTCTTTTCTGCTGTATCATCATCAATTAATAAATGCCTGCAAAAAATGTCAAATGTACGAACATTGTCTTATGATGAAATACGAATCAAACAAAAGTACTATAGTCATATTACTAGACAATTTTTTTTCCGCTAGAGCAATGACATTTTGACTGATAGGAATGATGATTAATTAAATGAACTCGCTGAAGTCTTTCACTTAGGTATATTATGTTTGGTTTATTGTAAGTAAGTACCCATGTGTTTCGACAATTTTCATCAATATTGCATCCCACTTTTGCCTACATAATATTATGAACTTTTATTCCGTTACCGTTAGTGTTGTCGTTGTGTGATCGTGATCCGTGAATAATGGTTTGAGTTCAAAGATTAAATTCAAAAGTCACTCCTCGAATCACTCGCCTTCGTCTCAGTATGCTAGTTACACATTATTATTCATGCATACATGCATTATACATGCATGCATTATTCTGGGTACGCTCTTCTATTTGTTCGCTATTATAATAAGAAAATGTTGGCTGATAATATATCCCTTGTTTATTAGGTGCTATAACTGTACTAATCCCTACAAACAATAACAACCTTGCTAATTGTTGAATCAGCGTAGCTCTCATCATCCTCATCAAGCAATACTTAAACCATGCAATTCTTCCGATTTTATTACAACTTTTGCAGATTGTTAAACACTGATAAATTATGTATCTGTTGTTGTTATTATTATTATTACAGCATAACATTGCTAATGTGAGAAATCATCCCTTCAAGTCAGATCCAATTTAATCTCAACAATAAATACTAATAATGCTAATAACGAGTTCCTGGTAGATAGTTTCGCATAAATACACTATGCACATTGTAATAGACAACTCAAAAAACACATTGCATTCCTGCGTTGGCAATTTGATGAAGGAGCATATAAAGCTGGTTAATGAGGATTCCTCCGAGAATGGCAGTCATTTAATTTTCTTCATTTTCCAGTTACCATTTCCATTTACACTCCTACAAAGTTGTAGCAACTTAGAGCAAACCTGAAGCAGCAATAACAACATACAGCTAGAGTCAGGAAGCCAGAAAGAAAAAGCCACCCTGATGATATGCTTGTGTATGTTGTTGACAATCTCATATCTTATTGGCACCCCGTGAATCCAACTCATTATACACTTGAATAACATTGTCAATATCATAAAGGAATATAAATACATACATAGGTATAGAGGCATAATATTATGCTATAATAATATAGAAATGATATCTAGAGCTCATCTAAATCCCATCCAGCTTATTATTGGATAACGTCAGCAAAGTAATTATACCAATAATTTTATACACATTACTTATTATAATAACATATGCATCCTGGTTGTAAAGCAAGATATTATGAGTTTTTCCTTACTAAAGCGAGCCATTACAGATATCCTAACGCAACGGCAACGGTTTTGATACGATTATGTACAGGTATAAGCATAATATATTGGAGATTCTAGAAGAGAATAATATGTGGGAATTCAATGTTCAGCGTGAGGAAACACGAATAAACCGACTGTAGAAGCCTTCGGCAAAGTACCAACTAACGCCACTGATTCAATACCTTTGTACGCTTGGTTTACACCAACACCATTATCGTCCACAATACCATAAACTTTCCCAGAAATAATAACGTGCATAAATACATATAACAGTGGCAATTATTTCTACATAGGAAAACAATCTATTTATACTCATAGGTTGCTAATAAAATTATAGAAACTAATAGGTTTATGCCATACTCTACTCTGTGTATCTCAGCAGCATTTGCTACTACTTCCCCGCGGAAAAGACTGAACACATAATAAACGTGACCACGTCCGCACAGTTGAAGCACACACATGCAAATGTTGGAATAGAATAATATGACTGTGGGGAAAGTGAGTTTTGTTACAGTTACGGCAGAATACTTTACTCTAAATAGAACAATTATTGTTGAAATGAGCAGTTCTCAAATGTTTGTTCAAAGGACTATGAAAACTCCCTCAAGTTTGGGTTAAACAAACATCATGTCCAGCCAACACGCAAGAAAATAGCTGTTTTGTTTTGTTTTCTGTTACTTATTCGCATTCACATTTCGAGAAAATGAAGGCAATTTCGGAAAACATTTCTACACATACAATTCTGTTTCTCCGCTAAGATAAACACACCACACATAAATATAAACACATAGGAGGACTCGACTTGCATTACTAATTTTAATTAATTGGAGTACCCTCTTCATTCGGTTTATATTACCTATCTACTCCATATAAATAGGTAGCGACTGGGTCTCTCATTCTCAAGTACGTATACCATTCACAATATGTATATCATGAAAAATAGTTTCTTCGTCTCACACGACACTCAAGAATAATTCATAGAATCAGCAGTGCAGTAACAAGCAAACATAAAACAGCCCTCTTCCGGTGTGCCTTCCAGCAATCTGTCATTCCAAAAATCTAGAACTGCTGAATGTCTTCACATCCTTGTAGGAAAGAGCAAATTGTAGCTACATACATGTACATCAAATGCTCGGAAATGGCAAGGGAGCACATTATTTAAATGACATTTACCATTTAACTTCTTATAATGTAACGATCAAAGATGTTATCTTGTACGATATCAATAATGTATCACAGTTTTCACCACCTGAAGCGTTCATCAAAGAAATGTCTTCAATTATTTCAAATAAATACTAATTTTAGCCAGTAGCTTTGACATTTATGTGAACAAACATAAAAGTTCCAGCGATCCCAGTGCAACTGCTCCAGTTTCCTCTTCTTCAATAAACTAATACCCAAACGAGTTGCTGTGCAATTTATTTAAAACGATATGCGTTTGTCTGTGTATATATAAATGAAAAATAGTACTTTATTGGACTCAAAACTCCCAAGGACTATAGAGTGGCACCTGACTGCGAGACCATTCTTCCAGGTCAAAATGGAGGTGCATGCAGTTTTCTATAATATTATTTTATTTCAGGTATGTATTCCAGGAAAATGCTCAGTGAGTGAGCAACCGCCGTCATCATCCTCGTCATCATAGAATGTTCTTTCAATCTTTTGTACAAAAGGCAAAGATGAAATAGATGGATGGCCACGGCTAGTTAACTAATAATCGTAATAACGCAAACTATGTTGAACGCGAACACTACTCGCATATCACATAGACAGAATCAGAGAGTTTTACTCATTTCGATCTCATTGCTAGTAGCCTCGTCGACACATGAAATGAAACAGAATATTATTGCGTGAAGAAAACACAAAGGCCTGAGAGAGATGAATAGGGCAGAAATGGATACAAAAGAAAAACCAAGTAGTAATAGCAGTTGTTAGTTAGAGGATGAGATGATGATGAGACAAGTGACAAACTGGGGATATGAAAGTAGGCAAACCACGAAAAAAAAATATTTTATTCATTTTCCATTTCACTCTCTGTCGTGTTAAAATGTAAGTTTGTGTGTTTTATGATGGGAGTAAGAGTAGCATATTATTATTATCATCGTCAGTGCGAGTTCCTTGATCACGAACAACTTTAATTTCGATTGATACTGCAGTGCATTTCAGAGACATCGTCAACTTATTCACTCTCTTTTGTAATGGACAGTGATGAAGTATACGTCCACAATATAATGAAAGTCCAAGTGAGCATTATAGGAAGAATATAAGAGAACTGCGAGCAGAAACTTCTTTCTAACAACTACTATTATCCCTTCCTTTTGTCTAAAACATTATGCATTTCAGGCTTTTCACATTCCCCTTTTTAAGGTGACATGCGACTTTTATTACATCAGCTAAAAGTTACCTTTGATGATGTTGCTGCTGTTGCTGATGAGATATAATACACACTTTTACAACTTAAGAAATTCATGTTAAGCCGACAGCTAAAATCAACTTGACTTGGATAGTGCAGTTGTGTGTCAGATAATCTTGAAGAAAGGACCATCCAAACGCAAACACTTTTCAGATAAGATGAGACGTTGAGGGAACAAGAATGAAATGATGATGATGGAAACAGCAAGTGCCTCAAGCATTTCTACGCCCATTCTCGGGTAAAATTAACGAACAAAAGATGTAAGGAATAAGTATAAAAAAGAGAAAAAGTTCAATAAGCAACTATGTGTGTTTTTTTTTCTTTTATGTTCTGTGTAAGAACCGTACAGGTAAGAAGAACATAATGTTAAGGTAAGTGCCGACCGCGCAGAAGGAATCAATTGACACGATAAATGTCAAGCCAGGATATTTTATTGCATAGTCCTGCCGGGCAAATCTTGCATGTTTCTCACAGACCAGCAGCAGACCGAAAGAAATGAAAAGGAATGAGTGTAAAAACTTAAATCCATTTATTTGCCAACTCGTGTCAGAGTTAAAACCTAAGGAAAAATACAATATTATCTAGGCGCTTATCTAAACTATATGCATAATGCACTGCAATAAGTTTATAAGATTTTCATTCGGATTCGTCATAGTCGCTTCTACATTTGATTACACAAACGCGATTGTCATCTTGAGTTCATTATGATAATGAAAAATGATAATAAGGTTTTTTATGTATGCTATCATTTTTATTCATTTGTGATCGTATCATATCCCACAAAGGCGAACATTACATATAAGTCGAATACAGTTAAAAGTAGAGATTCTGTAATGGTAACGAACTTTCTAGATTAGATTATAGCGTTTTTATTGTTTGTATGATTATGGTATAATTGGTAGAAAGGGAAATCGGAACGTCACATTTTTAACGGCTCACACTTTTTATTAATTGAATCTAAACTGAAATCATATCTTATTTACGGTAATTTGTCGATAAACTTGTATACACATATCATAGATGGATCAGCTATTAGTTTTGTGTTGTGTCAAATTAAAAAAAGTATTTTGAGTCACAAAAGAGCATATCAAAGAAAGCTTACAATTTTTGAAATCATAATAATCGGCATTACTAACAAAATATCGTCTCACCTACTGATTGGGTTATTTGTCTCACATCACGATTATTGCTATACATTATATCATTATTTAATGAGGATTGGGAATCACATATAGTCAACATTAAACATTTCTGCTGCACGCACCATTTTAGATTCAATAATTCCTTTTGTACAAGATGCATTACAGGACATTTAGGCTATTTTCTGTCTGGGGACTCAGGGATATGCAACAGTAAACTATTTGAACGCCATGATCATCTCTACTTTACGTTGTCCTATACGACCGACGCCTTCCTCGCTACAGCCATTACTAAATTAAAAGTTGTCAGGTAGTATTTTTGTCACTGCCAATACGACAGCTATAAAGCTCCTTTACATTTACCTATGTTGGTAGTAATCATAGCTCAAATGTGACAAAATTGGATTGAAATTTCACCTAAATGTTATATTCAATGGTAGCAAATACAGACTTGCCATTTTGTTGTTTTGGTATTTCTCATGAACTGTAATACATAAAGCTTTCCAATATAGACAGAAGACTGTACAATAAATTAATTAACCTTGAAGAAAACGTGGCATCGCACTACACACTACAGAGTTTCTTGTACCTTGAGTTAGAGGAATGCAATGCATTGCTAATAAATTTAGTGGCCTACGTAAGGTACATCCCCCACTCAAAAACAGCAAAAAATACAATACAACCTCTCTTGCAATAACAAGCACATACCTTATCAAATCTGACTGCTTATAAGAGATCATGCAGTATCATCATCATCTTTTACGTCTTTGTACGTAATGTAATAAATACAGTCATAGGTTTATGCTCCAGTATAAAATATGATGATTCGATATTATTAATTCTTTCCTTTCTGAAAAGGAACCTTTACAATTACATATTCTCAACAGCGTCCCTCTTTCAGTGTAAAATTGAATACCTACGCCACTTTACAAAACTACCAACCAAGCTGCTGCTGCTAACTCTACTAACAGTTCTGACGGTTCTTTGTACTCCCATCCGAGTACAATAGTGAATAAAAATAATAATATAAAGCCACACACAACAACCTAATAATAATAATTTGTGATATTATAACAAATGCTCTAACAATTTGAAGTCTGGGGAGGTAGGATTGGGTATGTTTGTAGATGTGTATATTCATGATGATGCTGACTCTTTAGTTTTTACCTGTCTTGTTCACTGTCATTCATTGCAACCACATTATTCGATGAGTCAGGATTTATTTCTTTGTATTATTGCTCTTTTCATTCTAATCTAAACCCTCATCTTGGATCTTTCTCAGCAGCTTCTGTTACTTGTTACTTTACTTTGATGACTGTAGCTTCCATAAAACACTACAGTTCTCAGTTCATACAATTCTTTCCAAGATTAACACCGACACAACAGTAGAGTCATGTCTCAAAATATAAAGAAATGAAACGAAGAAAAGCAGAATGTGTGGAAGCTTCATTATTTCATAAAGGAAAGGGAAATAACATGGCGATGTCTTTTATTTTATTTCAAATCTCTGATTCTCTCTCACACTTTCCATTACTATTACTGCTCGTTCTATCATTTTCAAAGGCATGAAATGGAATACAAAAAGTGCATTATTAGCTGCACCGGCTAAAGAAATCCTTTGTGCTGGCTGATAAAATGATATGATAGGAAGAGGAAAACGTCCCCGGACAATGCTGCCACATCATGCAATCCACCATGCACCACAGCATGGTGGATTGTATTGTATAAAATTTATACTATCTAGCTACAAATCGAAAGAAGACACTTTGTCACCACGGTGGAGTGAATTCAATTATATTATCATTAATTATACTTGAGAAACACTAAAAGACATCATCGACGGAAGAGACAGTAATGTGACAATATCTATGCCCAAGTTCATGTTCGTAAATTACAATCATATCATTCATAATATACACACATTTTTAAAATAGTGACATTTACATTGGATGAATCGACGGAAAAAGACAATGAGCTTATCAAATCTCCAACCAAACCAGAATAAAATGTGTCACAAAGGAAAGCCTGAAACTCAAAGACATACCCTGAAGAAAATAATATACCAATAGGAGTATTGTACCATTTAATACATATCTTATCAGATTGTATTTAACCAGCCAGTCAATGACCACTCACGATTTGTATGTTCACATGAGTTTCCAATGAAATTGAGAATATTCTCGGATTTTCACCAGCCTTTTAATTTATTCCCCAACCGATAAGAAGGCACAAAGATACCACAACGATATCTTCAGGATAGCTTTAATTGACAAGTTGGACTAAAGTTGCAATATTATTTAAATCAACTCAGTCACTATATAAAAAGATATCTGCTCAATAGAAAATACTCATAATTTAATCATACAAATCTAGTCACACTAACTGTAAGTGCGTTTCCTCTGGTTGAAACAGAATTATACCTACTCTCACTTTTTGAGTTTTAAAGGCTCATCGCCATTTACAATTCAAAAAATAAGCCTCCTTTATGTATAATGATGGTTATTCACTTAATTTAAACAAGAAATGGAGGGAGGAAATATTCAAATCTAATTACAGTTATTATGTCATCGGACCCATAATAAGTTCTGTGTACTTTATGTATGTACAGAGAAAAACACGAAGCCTATCATCATCATCCAAATCGTCATCAAGACGTGTCCCTCTTTACCTCTTCCAAAATTTTTAGAGTAGTAAAAGAACAAAGGGAACAATAATAAGTACTTCCATTTTGTTTTCTTTCTAATTCAAAGTCAACACAGCAGCATCCTTTGAAAATTTTAATGGCAAATATGAGCCCTTACAAATATCCCATTATTTCCTACGTGAAGGTAAGCCAAGTTGACTGAGTCAACTATTTCTCAAAGAAGCTACTAATATTAGAGAAAATAACAGAAAATGCTGTAATTCCCGATTGTTTTCATATATTATGGAATCATGCATATATGAAATGCAGGATAAGCGCCAGTTTTCCGAGTTATTAACTTTTTAATCTGACTTTTATAAATAATATTATCAGATAGATCTAGATGATATGCCAAATATACACAAGCATGTATGAATTACCGAATAAAAACACACAGAAAGCAGGACTGAAGAGAGTATGCAGTATAAGAAATAAAAGATAGGTAGAACGAAAGGGGAAAATGCTAATAGGCAGGGAATGTTGGTAATAATAAGTAATCGACGAGAGTAATAGCCATAATATTCTCTCTGTGAAAATATGTGCACACAACCCTAGTTAACCTGATGGAGTGATAAGATATATCAGCATTGATAGATGGTGGTGGTGGTGACTGTGTGTGTCGAATGATGAAAAAGGTGAATTGGATTGGACTGACGAATAATGGAAACAAATAGAGGCTTGTATACTGCTAAAAGTCAACTGACGGAATGGTATAAAGTCATGCAATAACTGACTGGACTTGCAGGTCATGAATATATATATGCCTTTTTAATACACATTTTCATACCAGTGCACACACGATAAGATAATTTTAAAAGAAAACTGCGTGCACGTATATACGATTGTTGTATATCTCCCATTCCCACTGCATATAACGAGTGAAGTAATCCACAGGTTTTTTTTTACATAAATACATCTAGGTAATCTAGTAATGGCAAGTTCAACAATTGCAGTAGCAGTAATCATCATGGGCATACATGTAAAACTAGAATTTAAGAAAGAAACCAAATTGGATTGGTAGTTGGTAGGTGGATACTTTACTTATCTTAACCAGCAACAAACAACACACGTCAACATTTTAACTACAAAGTACAAACAAGCCAGAATGGTAGTGCCAATACACACAAAGTTTGAGAATTGCCCATTTTGTGGCAGGGGCAGCAATCTAAATTGCTCTAGCCGTCATATCCATTCGGACATTGCTTGCATTACCTTGCAACGCATATAAACAACACGTAAAGTACACACAATTACAGGCACCAGTCAGCCCAGCTTGAATTTTATTCAACTGATTATTTGGTTCCACACCACGAAGAAGTAGAGAGGAGGACGACAACGACTCTGCCACTACGAGGAATACCACCACTTGGTAGAGAAATAAGAAATATACACACATATCATCGTCATCACCATCATCTTCACACAATTGCATGGTCAACTTCGTAAAGTAAATTAAACTGCGTGTATAAACTAATAAAGAGGCAGAGAGGTGAGTAATATGAAGAAAAAGACGACGACGACGCTGGTAGAGAAATAAAATTAAAAAAACACAGGAACCAGAGAAACTTGTTGGATGTGTGATCGGTGATGCTTGCTGTATACAGCTTGAAGCACACTACACGCTGCCATGAAATGAGTAAGTAGTTGTTCCAGCAGTATCCTCATCAACAATTGTAATGTACATATTTTAGCTATACATTCATGTCTAGTTATACTGATGATGATGCGTCCCTTTGTATATTATGATGTGATTTGTGTATGATGTTGTATGATATAATCAAAAATCCTTTACATACAAACTACAATAGTCCACCCAACCACACTCGCACTACTGCACAGCAGTCAACCGAAAGTTGAGGAATTCCTGCCGAGAAAAGCGATTGCATATTAACAGATCTTGCACATAATAATTTTCCATCGAATGCCTCAAATAATTGCTGTTCTTTTCGAAAAGAAACAGGAGAAGGGAAAAGGCTGGCTGATATTATATTATTTGTGATGATGATAATGATGGTAATGGAAGTTAAGTAAACTAGCCAAACGAGCTTTTTAAACAAGCAAAATAGTAGTTGTTGTTAAAACATGATGGAGGAGCTATCTTCGCTTGCTTAATATTTTTTCTTCGCCTCGTTGTTCTTGTTGAATTGATGATTTACCTGTTGCTTTTCTGTGATGCTGCTGGAGGAGTTGAGCGGTTGACTTGAGCATAACTATCAATTTGATACCCTTTTTATTATTTGCAATTTATTATATGATTTTACAAACAAGAGATGGAAATTCCGTCTCACAATTTATACTCACAGAGATTCGTGTGGAGTAGAATTTATAGTGTATCAAAATGATGAGTCTAGATATTATTTAAACAGACGTGTTATGTATATAGTGCATACCTTTCTTTCATTAAAAATCATCTCAATCTCATTTACACAGTAATTTAACTTCTGTCGTAGTCATTTTCGCGTACTAAATCCCTCCTCCTCTTTACATGGTATTTTAACAACTATGCATCTCTGCATACTTAATTTTTTAAAGCAAATTTCATGTGCAGGCAAAAAGACCACATCGATAGCTCAAAGAACAAAACATGCATCATGTCACAGGTATTTAGATTAGATTTCAGAGCCTGTTTATTATTTACCATTACACATTATGCATACCTGTGCATTATACTTTGGCTATTTGTGTCTTGCATCTCTCAAAGGAATTACCAATGCACATTCGCATTTTCTATAAGATGTAATATTTTATGCTAAACGCCATGAGGTTAACTGAACGCATTTATCAGACTCTCATGTTAAAACATACATCATCTACGAATACAAGATAAAACAAAACAAAAAAAGAAGGTACAACAATTCTAGTTGTCAATTTAAATTGTGACAAAATACCGAACGTGTTCATTCAATTGTTTTTATTACCTGTTTTAATTTATGCACGCATTTCATTTCATATGAGAACAAACGGGTAACTTTACACCCCAAAAATTATAAAAACAACCTTTTTCAAAGTGAACTGTTGGTTCAGTCTTCTCTTGCCTGCACTTGACAAAGAGCAATACAAGAATTATTAATTGTAATAATAACTGTTTGTTAAACAGAGTCGAATAGCCGGTAGGAAAACATGCAAGATTAATTAAAAACTATGAAAGATTGCATTTGATTAGACCCCTCGGCGGGAACAAGGCTTGTTAAGCTTTTGACTTGGGATTTCACCTAGGTTCTACCTCTCTGTACACACCACCATCCCACAATGGTGCCCAAGAATAATAATGATGATGGAGATGATGAACCAAGAAAAACGAACGAAGAAATGAACACAAGTACATGTGTATGCCTTTCCACCTTAAAAAGTTCACCAACAACCCAGTGAAATAATAATAAGGCTTGTTTGTTTACAAGAAAGAAAAGTTGCACCTGAAGGAAATCTTTCAGAAAACAAACGAGCCAGTTGAGTGAGTCAGTTAGTCGCACAGGTTCACAACACAAATATTTCTGCTAACTGTGTAAACTACGGGAAGCCATGTGTGTGTTTATACTAATTTTCTGCATACCACAACAGAAACACGACATGATCACCGCTTACATTATTATTATTATTTCTTGAAACAGTACTTGCCATTTTAAAGTCCAAATGACTAAAAACTATTTTATCCCTTCAGAGATGTTACATTTTACTTTTACATGCATGCTAGAACCAAATGTAACTACATGTTGATATCACTCATCATAATCATCATCAAACTAATTCAGTGATATACACCAGTTGGCTAACAAGAAAGTTCCTCTGGTTATCATCAGTCAGTCAGTTAAATGCAGGCTCATTATATGGACAATAATCTTAACAAGGTTCTGATTGCACCTTTTTACAGAATTCTTGTAAAATAAGGGAAAAGGGGGCCTGATTAGAGTTAACAACTAGAAGCTGCATAGGAATTGTATCTAGACAATACAAAACAGCCATCATGTGTAAATGCTAGATTTTTTATAAGCATACACAGTAGTTTAGTCGACGATTTTAACTGGGCTGACGTCCATAATTAATCTTCATTATGTGATTCAGCAAGGAGAGTGATGATGATGAGGACGGAGTTACTCATTTTCTTTGTTTTTGCAACAACCTTTTTCAGGGTGAGGAGAAAATAGCCTGGTTGAAGATTTGCCGTGATGCGTAATATTTGCAGAAGTGCATGTTTTCCGTTGTGATGTTGACGATATATAGGGCTATCATCATTAACAAACAAACCAGAACCAGAACATTTTTTATGTACATCTTGTTAAGAATATTATGAAATGGCCATTTGCTGAAGTACTGGACGGTCAACAATCCATCAACGATAAAAAGATGAAATTGCCACCAATGACTCTGCCACAAACATAGTTAACATAATAATAAACCTTCCCAAATTTCTTCCTTGCAGAAAAAAATCAACCTTGCTTTATATTTTATAACCATTATAATATTATGCATGTATAAGTAATAGGCATGCATATAATACACCTCATCATTCTCGTCTCCGGTAGGCTAATTTTTTTTTCTTTTTAAGTATATGTTGCATAAAACCACTATACCTATATCTATTGTGCATCTCTTTTTCTCTTTTAAAGGAGTAAACAGAAAAGGCAATTTCATAATATTATGTAAGAGTCAGTTTAGAATTATAACGAAGACAAGACTCTAGCCAGAAAAAGTGAAGGAGAAGAAACCAGGAGCAAAAGTAGAAGTTCGGGCTGTCGACTGCCGGCCTAGCACTTGGCACAAATATCGACAGCTGGATGATTCAGTACAGCAATTGTGTGTGCAAATAATACACATATATACCTACCTATCATATCATCCATGAAGATGATAACGATGATGATAGTAGTGGTGGTGTAGTGGATTATTTAGAGACGGGTTACCTGCTGCCCTAGGGGAGGTGCATAACAACGTAATAATACTTTTGACAGAGCAGAAAAGCGATAGATAAGTAGTAGTCCTGATGGTTTTTATGAACAAGCCAAAATATCTACACGTACCGTGTATATTTTCACATGCTTAACTAAAAGATAAAAAAGCTATTTCGTTTCGCACATGAATAATATTTTTCATTTATGTGAGTTTTGCTTACTCGAGTAAAAGTAAGCTTCGTCCACGATCTATCTATGCACTAATTTTATTCCAATTGAAATCGAAATTATAGCATTTACTTCCAGCAACAATGTACATTTACAAGCTATATAACAATACCTACGACCTTTTCGCTAGCTATTTTTGCTCCATAGTATACACCTACTACATGGGCCGATACTACTTGCATTTTTCATAATCTACATTTATAGCCAAAATAATACTCTTGCTGGATTGATTCAGTTTTACGTTTGCAATATGAAATGGCAACTTTCATCGTTGTGTGTTTGACAGGACTCAATTCATGCATAGTTTATGTATTATCGTCATTATCATCGTCAACAACAGTAACCAAAGCCCAAGCCCACTTTATGCCGCTGTCCCATACTAATATACATAACTATAGCACAACATTTTGCTCTACAACCGCTGCTGGAGAAATTGCTTAATGTGCTCCATTAGTAAAACCCGTGGAACCAATCCTCCTTGGTTGCACAAGTCGAAATCGCCCTTATTTCATCTCTTTTACAACCAACTTTTCCAACCAAATGACAACCAAACAGTTGAATAAAACAGCATACTCAATATTAAATTATGACACTGCTGCAAAATTAAAAGAGCTGTAGGTATGTTCAGGTTGTTGGTTGTTGGAGTTATTTTCATAATGTAGGTAATATAATACCAGCGTAAACATAGACTTTCCTTGGTATAATTTTTGCCATTCAGCCTTGCCTATTAATATTATAGGACGCATTTTTTTTCTACGCCTCAATAGAAAAGTGGCAGAGGATCAGACAAAAGCACGTCCTCTTTTATTATCACAATCAAAATAATAAATGATATGCCGGGTGTGCATGCTTATATGATATTAATATCATTAGGATTTTTCTCCTTCTCCCAGTCTCACTCTCCTTTTCTTGTCTCGCCACCACCACCGCTGCAAACTGCACTCAAACTTGCTTTTATTCAAAAGGGAAAGAAAGACAATAATTCATCTTTTTATTAGATGCCTCCACCACCACGCATACAATTATGAAACGTAAATGATCATGTTCAAAATGTATTATACATGGCGTCTCACTGGTATTCCTTCTAGCTTCGACTTCGTCATGTTTCACCACACCACTCAGAGTTTTCTTTCAAAATAATGCAATGTATTGACTTCCCATTTTTGTTTGAATAGCCATTAGATCACAAAGCAAAGTCATAATATCAAAAGACAACATATATTATATTATATTGTGGATGCGTCCAAGCAAACTTTTATAGTGTAATTTCTGACTAACCGAAAGCAAAGAATGTTCAGCTATCGAACCCGACCACGCTTGCGATTATACTTATCCCATGTGTAGTATGCCTTTCTATATGCCACTTCCATAAATAATACTGTTCAATTTCTTGACTATTTTATCACTTCTCGTTCTCAGAATTCTTCTCAGCAGTATATTTATGAACTTTTCACTTATCAAAATATCTCCGACAACTCAAACCGTTTCGAAATGGTTAGCCCAGGAATGATAGCATAATAACACTTTACTTGAACTTTTGACTACTTTATGAGCCTGTTAGTGTCCACCAGAAAACATGGCTACCTAGAAATTAAGATGAAACTGTTATTGCAATCGCCACGCCAGATAAATATACCGTTTTGATAAGCTTATACTTTATAATAGCTTTACATAGAAAAATTGTAACTACAATATGTTTACCACATCAAACCCCTAACAAGTAATTACCTCTATACTATTCACAAGTCATAAAAATGATTTTACCAAAAAAAAAGTTCTTGACTTGACTTTGCCAGAATTTTATTAAAAATATATGTTAGGTAAAATCTTACCTACGAATAAATAATATGAACTTTTTATTATTATTATGACAAAATTGATTCCCGATATTTCCAATAATAATAGCCATCAATGAATTTCTTATAAAATTATATTTAATTTCACAGTCAGAAGAATAGCAAAAACTTGTGTGCATGCAGGTGCGATTATAGACTAGCTGTAATATAAGTGAAAGCGGTATGGGAAGAACATCAACAAATGACTACAATTTTAGCACCAAATCAAACCTCACCTTTTCGTAATAAAAGTTTGAAAATACATGTAACGCCATAAGACTAGAGCCTTTCTTGTGTGCTTGTGATAATGTTCAGTTCATAGTTCTATGGCGCTTGCACATGTTCGACCAAATTAGTTTCGTGAAGGGTTCACATGCCTTGGATATTACATTACATCAATCAATTTAAACACAAATTCTTTCATGTCATGTAACATTATAACAGCTTCCGTGTACTTTCAAGCTACAAATCAAAATACTAATCAGAAATTACCTCCGCCACCTAACATACTGTACAGTGATAAGGAGAATGGAATGTAAGCAAATCATTGGTACAAAAGTGCAATATGTTTGTTATTATTGCCTATTATGATTGGGAATCTCCCTCTGCGAATTTCCGTCGTTTTTTATGTACATTATTATTGATTTCTTTTTAATAAACTTTGGCATAAATCAAGTTCCCACATTAGCCGTTTAATTTTACACATCAATACAAACTTGGATTCACGTGTTGTCTGTTGTAAAATAATTTTTTAAATATATAAACTTCCCCAATCAAATATCAAAACTGGTGAAGCAGTAGACCTGACGAAGACACTAAAATTGCGTCAGATTACGGCAATCCTTTTTTCTTTTTGATGTACAATCTGTTTATTTCATCTACTAATTGGTTCGCCTGTATAGAATTTTAAAAGTGAAACGTGTAGAGTACAAGGTATGCCTACTCAATACAACGTGTATTACGTCTTGTTAGCACAGTTATTCTCTGCAAAGACAAATTGCTCATATATATTATATTAGCTAATGTCATCATCATTATTAACAGCATGCAGTGGGTACTACCAAACACACGGCTAATTTGTTTCGATCCTGTTTCCGACAGATCGAAGGAAGCTAACCACCATGAACAGGCTAACTACTCAAACGAGCGAGCCATGAAACGAAGAAGCTGCATGATTTTTTGTATGCCAAAAGAGCAGTGTGTTTGCATTTTTTGTTCTGTTTGCAAAAAATCATTTAGGATCTTATGCACGTTTACGTCTTGTTGAAAATGCTTGCAGTGATTAAATATTTAGCGTAGCTCATATTTGCCATTACTAATAGGCACATATGCACAAAATATATTTTATGCAAAAAGCAAGCAGGGCACCTACCTATTAATTACATTGCCCATAACTTACAACTCATAACTGCATTTTTCTCATATAGTCCTATTAAACAGCAAAAAGTCTATCCGAAGAAGCTCTAAATCTTGTTTCTGTTCTTACTTTGCAACTTACTAATACATACAAGCAGAAACAAAGAACTTAGCTGAGAAAAACATTTATGATAAATCCGTGAGCAGTACTATGCTCACGAAAATTATATTAATGGAAAATAATACAATACGCATACCAAATCGGAAGCTACCTTAAAGATGTGGGTTTTAAATATCATCTCAATACTGCTATGTTTACTCTTTCACGTACAAGTCTGGTTCTGCTTTGGTGTAAGCTGACCTAGAACCAATCCTTTGTCTAACCAGTAACATCTGCATAAAAACAATAACCAATTTATAAAATCTGAATAGATAAGGAGCTTACAACAGAAATATTCCGCTAAAAGAAGTACGTACGGCAGATATGACATCTGAACTTCCACAGAAGCCACTATCATCTCATTTAAATCAACAAAAATATAATTTACATACCATGATTAATAACTGATACATCACTCAAGAAAAACCGTCTTTACTCTTTATGTCATCACCAACAACAAACAAAAATCCGTGGACGCACGAAAAAAATTGTTGTTCGACAGACGATAACTTCCATCATCTTTTACCCCCATCATCCCAATAAGCATCAGCAAGCATTAAAAGCGCAAAACACATAATCACACACTACCAATTCCTATCTGACCATCGTACAAGGTAGTCATCCCCAAACTCAAATTAATACACAGTGAAGGAATTTCGGCAAAAAGTTTGACAGCAAGAGAAATCATTCTTTCTAAAAACCAGTTTGATTTCTACTACAGGCTGTGCTTATGTACAACCTACGTACAAAGTACTTACAAAGTATTGTGTATGTACATTGTACAAGCAAAATAATGTTCCTTCATCGCGTTTACAATCTTAATACTGCTGTGTTTTAGTGATGCTAGTTTATTGAGCGTCTCGATCACTCAGGGTAATCAGCAAGGTTCTCACAATTGGGACCATGCTCTTTCACTCTGATTTCAATATTTGACAAGTAACAGTTCTATGATAATTGCTTATGGGCTAAACTGAAGATAAGAAGGTGAGGAACAAAATGGAAAAAGTTCATAATGTGCGTGCTTACTTTAGTCCTATTTATTGCCGTCCTGATATCATTTTATCTATTGTCAACTGTAAAAGCATGACTGTGCTAAAGTAGTTTTTCGAATTTGATTTAATCAGAATGTTCACCGAAGTTGCTACTAATCAATGGATATTATTGATACTCACTGTTAAATTTATTCTCAAGTTATTTCACAAGATCCAAAGATCCATAAATGGCTGATATGGTTTAGATGTAAATTACGTGACCTCTGATGTTAGTGTAGTTGTTTTTTAAATATTTTTATTCAGTAACAAAAATTATTTTACAACTTTTCTTCGCCTGATCACCACCGAAATTCTTCTAAGTCTCTACAATTGTTCACCACTAATCTCCTTCAAACTCTTTCAATTGATCTTCACTGATCTTCCACTGCAAGTGATCACGACGGCTTCTGGACTGGAACTTAGCTTAAATTCAAAATTACATTCAATGTATACTACTGTGAGCCTTACACAAGACTCCAAAAAACGTTATGGGCTTTACAATCTAGCTGAGTCAGCTATGAGTCACAACAAGATCTATTTTTGTCGTCAATTTTAATTCCTTATATGGTCATGAGTTTACAGCAAGCCCGTTCATTGGCTACACTAAAACGTTATA